>JAZHYW010001216.1:0-10204 GCA_037355805.1 Ixodes ricinus
CGTCCTTTTTTTTATCCGTAACATGGGTCTAAAGTATCAAACTGCCAGCTCCTGTACCTTGGCGTTCGAAAACCTGCACGCGTCCAGCGTTGCTCTATCTGTCTTGTCACGTGACATGATCCGCCGGAGTAACTTGGATCCATTCGAGTAAGATTTTGAACACAGCCCTGGTTTCTGCGCACGCGTAGTGTCCACATGTGGTGTGGGCAAACGCTGACCTGTTTGTAAGCAGCGTGTCGGTCTATACGGTATTTGTGAAAGAAACACGTTCGTACGAGTCTCGTATAGTGCCCGCTAGATGGCCACAGTTGCTGTGACGTCGCGATAGACAATTGTTGGGGATTTTTAATTAATTTCTAATTTAATCGGAGGTAATGGTTGAATCTAAAGGCTTCGGGTAGGTGGTGCAAGCCGCCGCCCGAATAAAAGGGTTCAGCCGTATTCATCCATCAATTGATACCTAGCTATACTCCGTTTCATCTTATGTTGTACCGCAGCGAAGGCTAGAAGCGCGAGCTCACAGCTGTGGCCGCGGCCCTTAACGCACGAGAGCTAGTGCCGCCGAGATGTGTCCCAGAGCTTAAGGAGCTCGCGCTTGTAGCCTTTCCTGCGGTACATCATAAGGTGAAACAGAGAATAGAGGGTGCATGCTCGTGAGAACGAAGCCAATCCGTAGCGCAAGCTCGTCTGCTCCACATTGGAGCAGACGAACTGGCATCGCGACCCCTGTGCAGACGAATCGTCTGCACAAGGGTTGCGATGATGTCAGCACGCCGAGCTCTTATTGGCTGGTGCGAAAAATTAGTAGGTAGACCTCAAGGCATCTAGCATTGGGGTCTACCCACTACACTTTCAATCAAAGCTAATCAGAGCTCGGCGTCGTTCTGACGTCAGCGCAACTCCTCCGCAAGAAACAGACGACTTGATATCCTCATTGAGACTTGGCCGTCAAGACTCCACGGTGCGCGAACGCGACACGGATGCCAACAACTTCGCCAGGACCAGTCGCAGCTGTCGCAGGTCACTTCAACACTCCAGATGGGCGTTGTGAAAACCAAACCACTCGGTAAGCTGGCGAAAACAGCAAAAACCGTGAAGACTTAAGCAACTGCCTATTTTTTTACACAGACGCTCTACCAGCGAGCGAAGAGCAACCCGATAAATATAAGTAGTTGCAAAAAATTACTTCTTGTAGATCTTTGCAGTTTTATGTCAGCGGCGAATGTCGTCCTGTAGTGATCCTTGGAATGTGTTAGACACCTGCGCTTCGTATAAAAGATTTCTCACCGCACCCGCAGTTATAAAAACGATAAGCATGGCGGATTATTCTCGCAGTGCATGTCCTGTCATGCAGCGAGACAGAAAGTACGCGCGCGGCACCGACTGGTTTCCGGCCGAACCAGTCGGCAGATTTCGGCGGAGCGGGCTTTTTTGGGGATTGAGAGCGGATCTGCAATTCTGAAGGCGGCGCTGCTATATACCATAAACGACGAACAGAAGTAGTAATGATGTTCTTTCTTCGAGATTGCGCCGGGACCCGACGACGGAGGCAGCTGATGGTCGCTGACGGAAAGGTAAAACAGCCAGGACTCCGCGGAAAGGGAAAAAGAAAAGACATCTATCGTGGGTATTCACTGGCCGCCATATTTGAGGTCACTGTTTAGAGCGCATGCTCAGAACGAGCTCGCATTAATAGGCTACCAAGGCCGGCAATCTTGATGGTGCGGGGTGCACGTTGCAAAATAACTGTGGAAGCTCGCTATCAGCACGTGCTCAGCATTAGCGCACACAGATATGGCCGCCAGTGAATACACCCTATTTACTAGCGAAGCTATTTTCCGAATCCTCAAAAGGTCACCCTACGTGCTGTCCTTTATTCTTCCTCTTTTCTCCCATGTCCCCTGTGCCAGCCTGCACGAGCGCCGCCAGTTTACCCCCACACAGGGGCACACGTGCAAACGCAAACACGCACAAAAAAGAAAACGAAACTCAGTTTCGTTCCTGCGTCCTCCCACGGCGATGGCGGGGCCGATTCTCACACTGCCCGACTAAGTATATTTTTAGACCCGAAATGTCAAAAATAATATATAACACCTAAACTCAAACGCGTACGCATATCAGTCACACCTTGCACAGAGTTTGTGACTCAACCTGCAACAATCCAAACAATAAAAGAAATTTACACCAATATGCAAATTACATGGTAGTAAAGTGATTCTTACTGTGCCCGCCAAGGCTCCAAAGGAGTGACAAATCTTTTGCCGAAACTAGCGCAACATCTAGCCTCCTAGCCTTGGTCTCTTTGCCGACAGGTTATTCAAGCCCTCCAGACTTCGATGAGTCTTGAATCGGACGGTGTATAGCTGGTTCCGGAACATCCCTGTGCAAGAGCGACGACAGTTTATACTCTGTTCTGACTTACAAATGAGGAATGGGCCTCGCAGGCGGTCGCCGTGTCGACGTCTTCTGCATTCCCAGCTCTCTCACACGTGGCCGGCCGGCAGGTGGTCGAGTCTTCATCGGCGTCTCTAGCTATATTCTGGGACGACTACACCTCGAAGACGGTGTCCTCGTCACTGTCTTCGCTTTCCCTGACATTTTCACTGGCCCGCTGTGACGTCAGCCGCCTTAACAAGATGTCCAACTTCTTGTCGACACCCACGTCCTTGCCGTGGTCGCGTCATCAGTTTGCCAGAATGTCTGCCACCAAAGAAAGGTATTCGGTTCTTTCTCGTCGTTGACGTTCACGTTCTCGACGTGGTCATCCACCGCTCACCGAAACGCCTGCCACCCAGGCGATAAGTTCGGTCCTTCGTCGTCGTCCTCGGCTCGCAAAACACCTGCCGCCCAGGCGATAAGTTTAGTCCTTCGTCGCCTTCCACGTTCTCGCCGTCGTCTTCCTCGGCTTGCCGGAGCGTCCGCCGCCCAGGAGATACTCTCGGTTCTCCCTTATTACCGATGCCAATGTTCTCAACGTGGTCGTCATTGGCTTGCCGGAACTTGTGCAAACCAGGTAAGATGTTGGGACCGGCCTCGACGTGGTCGAAGTTCACACATGGGTCGTCCTCAGATCGCCGGGACGCCTGCCGCCCAGTCGATAAGTTCGGTCCGTCGTCGTCGCCCACGTTCTCGCCGTCGTCGTCCTCGGCTCGCTGGGACGTCCTCCCGGCACGCGAGACGTTCAGTTCATTTTAGAGTGCAGCTCTTAGGCGCCCGTTTCCGGCTTGAGCGGCGTCGGCGTCGGCGTCGCCGTCGGCGTAACAGCAAGGTCACGTGACCCCCAAGGTCACGTGACCCCAGATCACGTGACCCCAGATCACGTGACCTTCCAGGCCACGTGACCCCCGGAGGTCACGTGACTGCCTCCGAGGTCACGTGACCCCGCTCAGGTCACGTGACTCCCCAAGGTCACGTGACCCCCCCCCGAGGTCGCGTGACTCCCCCAGGTCAGTCGTGACCCCCCCAAAAAGACATTGAAGAATGAGGGGGAGGAGGAGGAGGGGGTATACCCTCCCTGAGTACCCTTCCCTCCTCCTCCTCAAGAGCTGCGCTCCTATTCGGCGTTACAGGAAGTTGTAAACGGCTTTCACTTTTTGTCGTCAACGTCCGCCTACACAGACACGCAACTGCGATTGCTCTTCAACGACCGCTTCGTGTCGTCGGCCTGTAACAGAATTTGAAGCGCCTCGCGGACCGCTGGGTCAGGCGTCTTCTGACCTTGGTGGTCCAAGTTGTTACCGTCGGTCTTGCCCACATCGGTCGTCACCTTGTCGGGCTCACGACTGGAGTCTTCCTCCACAGTGACATTCTCGGCGTCTACTCTTTTCTTGTGAAAAGAAGTTCTTCGTCTTGTGTCTTCGTCCGGAGACATTCGCGGGAAAGGTGCCCCAATTCCTTGCATTTAAAACACTCCCCCTGATAATTTTTAGGTATGCTGCCCTGCCTTGGGTTCTCGTGTTTTTCCTTGAGAGAAGTGGTGGTTTCAATAAGGGGCCTCCAGACCTCAGCTCGCGACAGTCCGAGCTCTAACAAGACCCGCGCTTTGACCGCACCATACCCACTTCTCTCGCCCACGTTCAGCCTATTCACTAGTGCACGCATGCTCTCCGTGAAATAAGGTCACACAAGATATCCTCCAAGACGCTCAGGGACCATATATTTCTTAAATACCTTCTCCACGGAGTCAAACCAGCTTGGTACTAATGTATTGGACAAAGGCATGGGAGTTAGTACTCCCTTCATCAATCTTAAGAGCTAAAAACTTCATATCGGAAGTTGAACTTCATGCCGTCTCCACTGGCTCACGTACGGTTCCCTGAGCATAGATGTTCTAGCTCTAGCTCGAGACGTATTAGCCGTTCTTTCTCCCTCACTAGTTCTATCTCCTTTTCGATTCAGCTGTCTGATTGGAATCCTCCGTTCCCATCCCCTTGTGTCTTCGAGTTTGCCATGAATCCACTCGAAGATGACGATTCATCTGGCCCGTCAACATTCGTATTCCGAATCCTCGTAAGTAAAACAGCCAGGACTCCGCGGATGAGGGAAAATAAAAGACTTCTAATTTACAAGCGAAGCTATTTTCCAAATGCTCGAAAGGTCACCCTACGTGCAGACCTGTTTTCTTCCTCTTTTTTCCATGTCCCCTGTGCCAGCCTGCACGAGCGCCACCAGTTTACCCACACACAGGGGCACACGTGCAAACGCAAACACGCAGAGAAAAGAAAACGAAACTCAGTCCCGTTCCTGCGCCCTCCCACGGCCATGGCGGGGCCGATTCTCACAGAAGTCATCCGTGTTGATCCCGATAGCCGATTGGCAGACGCGCACTCCAGAAAAGGCGATCTTGGAGCGCGCCAAAACGATGATTGGAAATCGCCATAAGAACACTTCCCTGGGGAACTCCTTGGGCAGTACACAAATCACAACGAGCGGGACGCCAGCTGGTGGCGACGCGGCGACTCCCGTCGGGCGTGTTTGCCGCTTGTCGGTAATCCACTAACGATGACGTCATGCCTTGTTTTCTAGCTTATTTCATTGCGCGCGTGGGCTACTCGGCGCACCAGGGATTCGCTCAGTGAGTGTTCTGCAGGATAGGAACAAAGTTAGCGTCCACTCACCCCGTGATGTTTGATAAGTTCAACGAGGACGTCTTGAAAAAGGAAGTCCAATGCGCCACCGCCTTGGCGTATGTCCAGAAACACACGGTGGGCCATGTGGCACCCCATTACGTCGGTCATACACCACCCGAAATTTAGCCAACTGGTTCGGGATCACTTGTGAACGCCCGACATTCGAAGTGAGACGGCTCAGAATTAGTATCTTCTACAGCTTTTGCAGGCAGCTTGTCAAGCATGCCGGTATAGAGCAATGCCGCGCAGCTCGATTTGCCTGTTTTTGAGGACAGGAATTACAACAGCTTCACGCTAAGTATGGTTGTGTATATGTTTTTACAACCTGAACTTAGTCTGCCTCAAAGGGCGACTTGTCTCTCAGCTGTAAATGAGCAATTTAACCAGTGGAGAGTAGTGCTACACGACCGCACGGCCGTACGATGCTCGTCCATTTTGAAACGGGCAGGGGTGGGTATTGAACTTCACGCCAAGTGAAAGGCAAAATACCTGTCCTCTACTTTCACTGAGCATTTCGAGGAGGTATGAAAGTTGTGTTCGGTCAATGTTTCGTAGTACTTGATAGGTTACACCATCTGAACCTGGTGCACTCCGGCGCTTGCATCATTGAAGTGCGTAATGAAGCTCGAAGAGATAGGAAAGTTCTTCTCTACTCTGTAGAAAGCACAGTAAGGAAGCTCTCTCTGTTTGCTCAGAAATCCAAGATCACTAAGGGAGTAATTCGGTTGGGCCGTGGTCAAGAAACCTTGACCACGGCCCAAGCACCAATCATCATTCAAGCAGGTGCTCTTTCCCTCCAGTATCCGAAGAAAGCACAGTTCTGGGACGATTGGTCTCTTTGCAGTTTTTTTTTGTCTGGCTCATGAACGCTACATCGGTGTTCCTGCGTGCCAAGCTGTAGTCTGTGTCTGTATAAATGGCGCGCCATTGGTTGCCTGTAGCACGTACCTAGCCTTGAACTGTGACTCGATGATGATGCCCAGCAGATCTTTTCAAGATTAAAAATCATTAATTTTCGCACTCTTACACTATACACTCAATATATGCACTTCAACATATGTATACAATGAAAATGAAGACGACTGGCCGCACTCATCCAATGATCTCCACTAGGAGGCTGGATGGTGCATTGAACAAACATGTATGAGGCCACCGGAAGTAAGCCGTTTGTCCATAAATTGAGCGCTACACAGGCTTTGCAACTCTTTGAAGTGATGGTTCGAAAGGTTTTCAGGGAGATGTATCTTTTCCTTATCATCTCAAGAGAGCCTACTTGATGCGCAGTAAAAGCGCATGTTGACCCGAGATCTCTCCGGGGTAGCCATCCGATGTGGACATTTTGAAATTCTAGTTGATCAAGTGTGCATATATGTTCAAGGTTCAAGGGCTTTATTCTGGAGATTTAATTCAAAACGAGATTATCAAAACCCACTCAAAGACATAAGAAAGCATGGACCAAAACATCTACTGAATGCACATGAAAGCCCAGCAGACGCCCGACTTCCGGGACAAGCATTGAACTTCAAGTGGCTTCACTTGCGCCCGGCTTGGAGAGCGGCTGTGCGCCGTTCAGCCCCCTATAGTAGAGATCAGTGCAATCATCACGTAACTGTGGAGAGCAATCGGAAAATAACGATTCTCAAGTAATGTTAAGTTGATTGTGAAATCTAATCGAATCTAGTCGAAAGACGTGTAATTGTAATGAATTACGTTTTCGATACAGGACAGATTTAGTCGTAATTTTGACGTCTGGCACGTCAGTTTTTTATATGAAAGTTTAAAATATATATTGCTCTCATCACGACATTTCATACCACATTGCTAAAATGATCGACAGGAACAAAGAAAATTCAGTTTTCTATTTGCTTGAAACATTTCTGCAAAGGAAAATTTGTAAGCAAAAAGCTAAAGGTTGTCTATAAAAATGTTTAGTTTGTTTTCATTTACTGCAAAGTTCCTTCGAAATCGTGGAAAAAGATTTAAAATACAAAAATATCAATACACTAGGCGCAGAGTAGCCCCACACACGCGCGCACACACACACATACACAGATGCGGCACCAAAGTCTTAGGAATATTGAACGAAACAACAAATAACAACACCGCGAACGGACTGTAAGAACAGAGAGCAAAGACTGTAAGCAATGTGTTGCTAAGCACTGAGGGGAGGAGCGTGAATCGATAGTTCCATCCCAGAATTGAAGAACGCATATGCGTGGATTTTTTTGTGTTATTCTTTAGCCGACCGATGCGTTTCGGCAGCGTAAAAGCAGTCGTCCAGAAGTCCACTTAGCCAATCTAAAGGAACACGACAGGACAGGATAGGCTGAAATGTAGAGGATGAGTAAGTAAACGGACGAAGATCGACAGCGTTCAACGGACAGAAACTTTTTGTTTTTCGTTTTAGACGCTGTCACGACGGCTGTACAACACGAACACGCACCCCTCGCAAGAGTACACAGAAACTGCGCAACTCCTCACGAAACGATGGCGTACGCGACATCGACCAAAGCGTAAACTCTTCGCGAACGATCGTCGTTTGAACGTTGGTGATCGCCCTTCCAGGAGACACCAAGATTCACCCGCTGCAGCCGACACTTCGCTAAGAGTGTTAACTTCTTCAGGCTCTCACAGCTGTCAGCAACCACCTTACTTTGTCATCAGACTCGAATACCTTCGAGTTTGCTTGTACTACCATCTTCGCCTTCTCTCGTGCTTTGTTTGCATCCAGTAGGCACTATTCGACAAAGTCGTGCAGTTTGGAAAAGTATGCACCACTGGACGGGGCTGTTTGCACTAACGACTCTGGCGGTCACATCTGCGAAGCTTACTGGACAACCCGCGCAGCGTTTCCTATTGGATAAACCTGACGTACTGTATTTCTCTTGCAAGGGCTTCTGGGAGGACGTCAGACCTTTTATGGATACGTGGACTGCCTTCGAAAGCAAGCGCGTGGTCGTCGGTTCAGAAAGAACTGCTGCACTTGCTCCGGAGCAACGTCAAATCGAATGTCAAGACAATAGCTTTAGTCTTCGGAACCAAGCGCAATTGTGCGACAAGCGTCCGGCGAATGCGACAAGCTTCGCCACTCGCGCGTCTTCTCAGTGTAATCTTCATTCCACCGAGCGAGGAATCGTGGAAAGAAAGCGCCGCTTCTGCGCAGTCGACCGCTATGCGAGCTGCTCCCACTGTTGACCACAAATTCACGAGTGCGGACATGGTGAGCTACGTTCTGTTCAATCTCCAATTTTCAAGACCGCCAGGATCAAAACGTGGCAGCGACTTAGAGGACCCCGGCCATTTCGCCAGGCTCTCCGGAAATGCTGTGGCCGTTGGATGCCTTCTTGTCACTCACAAAGTCAACTCGTCTTGCCAGCTACCGCAGCTCGGCGGCTTGGCGCACTTGTTACAACTGACGAATGCCACTCTCACCTTCCGCTACTTCGCAACTCGGAAAGAAATAGTGACAGCGACGAAGATAGGCCACGTGGATATCATCATGGCTCCGAGTGCGATGAATGACGCCCTGATCCCGGTCCGTCAGTGTCCAGACGTCGTATCGTACGAGTACATGACCTTCTACGCAAGAATGGACGCGGTGCGTCGAATCTCATTTCTCGACATCCTCAAGTGCTCTTCTGCTGCGGTGGCATGTTTGATCTTCTCGCTGCTTGGCTGCTTCGTGGCGCTGTGCCTCGGAGACTTCTTGGAGCGCGGTGTCGTAGGCGCCCACACAGAATTCCTGATGGTCCTCCTGGCCGCCTTCTACGCGACGGCCACCCGGGTGCCGGCCTCCTGTACACGGGACGCCGGCCGCCGGATCGTCTTCCTCGTCTGGTTGCTTGGCATGCTGCCGCTCTCGGTGTATTTCAGGGGCCAGCTCACGTCCCTGCTGAGCCTACAGAGGCCTCCGAGCGGTATGGCCACTCTGAAAGACCTCGAAGGCGCTTTACTCCGGAACGCAATCGTGCCGTGCGTCGTCAACAGGTCCTACCAACAACACTCTTTGGATAACCCGACTTCGGACGCCGTCGTGGTGATGAAGAGGCTGAGCGACGCCTACCAGCGCCACAGCAAGGCCGGCATCGTCACGAACAGCCCCCGGGAATGTTTGCGGTGCGCGAGAAGAAGCGACCGCGTCTGTTTCATTGGGAGGCAACCCGGGTGCGCCGTTAGCAACAACATTCGGGACGTCCGGGAGTTCAGGGAGCACCTGTCACTTTCTTTTATAACGACCCCGGTTCGAGACTTCTTCCCGCTCAAGGCGGCGTACAGAAGGTTCCTGCAGAGAGTTAGAGAGACGTCCCTGGTACGGGTTGTCGGCAGGTTACGATGTTGGAGAACAGAGGAGCGCGTGGAGACCACCCAAATCGTTCCACTCAACCTATCGAGTTTCCTGCAACTGTACGCGATTCTGCTCAATGTCGCTGTTATTGTGTTTCTTATAGAGCTACTCGTGTCGATGCTCTCATAACGCCGCGTCGGTCAGCGTAACCAAGCCAACTGAACTAAGCAAATGTCTTGAAGCGTCCGTCTACCAACGGGCGATCGGGATAAACACGCGTGACTCGTCGTTTTGGAGCAGCGCCTCGCTCCTCCAAATCTGTCCCGGATTTCGAGAAAGCCCACTCCGCCGAAATCGGCGGATTCGGCTGGAACTCTGTTTGGGACCCGATTCTGGACACTTGGCGAAAACGTCGGCAAGAAATCCGGCGGCTATGATTGTATCATGTCGTTTAACACTCTAGACAGTGGTGGAAAGAAGGAAAAGCTTTAAGTCGAAGGAACAGACACAGAAGGTCAAGGTTAAATGCGGCGTTGACCAATCACGGCCACCGGATTTCTCGCGACCTTTTCGCCAAATGTCGAGATTAAGGCCCTTGAAGTAGAAAGTTCTAGCTGGCCGTTTCTGCGCTTCGCTCCGCTTACTCTTTTCTATTCTGCTTTACTGAAGTGGCGCGCTCAAAATAGGCTTTAGCTAGCCGTTTTCCGCGTGCAGTTAAGCAGAGACCCATTTATGCCGCTTGTGCATGCAGTTAGCGTAGGTAAACAAAGACCAATAATGGCCGAACTTC
>JAZHYW010001220.1:0-130172 GCA_037355805.1 Ixodes ricinus
GCTCTCATGCTCTCGCGCACCGAGTGCGCGAGGCGTCGCGCGCTGAACATTCAGTGCAACAATGGATGTCTCACCCTGGGAGACAGACAGACATGTAGGCACCCTACCCATCTCTTACCATCTCTCTTGCTCCCGCGCACTGTACCGGGATGACTGGATTTTTTTCGGTTCCTTCCTTTCTGAAAGTTTCAGCGTTCTTATTTAGACACTCAGCAGCTCACACAGAACGTAAATTTACCAGAATCGAAGCCCATAGCAAGGGAAGAAAAAGTCGCAGCAGATCGGTTCATTCGAAAAGTGTGTGGATCTGCGGGATTGCATGTAGTCCCACGGTCACGGGGATAATCATAAATATAAAATTGATACTTTCAACCTTGGTAGCGCGTTGTATATTGTGTTTACTATGCATACCTGCCAACAAATTGTACAATACTGCGCTTTTAAACGCCTTATATTAATGTCGGATAAACGCTCACGAACATCCCGCGCCGCTCGACAAAGAACGTTTTTTCACGTCGATGCCACAAAATTTTCTCACGTAGTTGCGCTATGGACTTCCTTCCTCCGCCATTGTGACGCTTGCCACTCAGGCCACTCTGGCCTTCTCTTGTAGGAGGTGTTCAAAGTTCGGTCCCGTTAGAATAGACGCGAGACAGGCGGAGCGCGAGCGTTACCCGATAGCCGGCCGCGCGTTTCGCTGCCGTGACGTCACCGCGTGTTTCGCCTGCGGTGACGTCACGTTGGAGTGGCAGGGAACATTGGGGAAAAACTGGGGAGAACGATGTTTCGGTTTCGGTAGCTTGAACGAAATATCACTTTTTTAAATTAACTAGAGTGAATCTGGGGAACGAGATACCATTTCGGAATCATTAAGTCATCTGCATTCAGATGATGCCTTTGGATTAGGTTGTTCAAAAAATCGGCGGAGTTGCCCTTTGACCGAGGCATTCCCACAAGGTGTAGGAAAGTTCTCTTTCGCTTCGCGTTCCCGGTCGTGGAGGCGCACTAAAAAGGTCCATTGCTTTTCGGATTTGAGTAGGCGCTTTTCATTAAAATGCTGCCATCAACGCCACTCTAATCAGTGCTGTGGTGGCATGCGGTCATATGAGCATAACAGTATGCTGTTTTAGTGTTAACCTGTATCTGTAAAAAGTACGGTACCAGCAAGCACCCGGATTTCGCGGTCGGCCGTGGCGCGCATCGGAAACACTACAAATAAAGTAAAAAATAAAGAAAAGGAGGCAGGGAGAGAAGACGAGGCGACACCGGTTCGGGGAGTTGGCCAGCTGCTAGAGAAGCTTTCGGAAGCAACAAGAAAATGAAGTGGCAGGATAGGAGCACCCGCGACGCTTCGAAGAAGGTTGTTGCGCTCGAGCCAGGAAGACCAGTACAGAGGACGTCAGCGTGCGGTAAGTATAGCGAAGCACCAAAGGGAATGCTGATCGCTGCACTCGCCTTATAGGAATGAAAGATCATTCGTATAACCGAAAGTGAGGCAGGTGCCGCAAAACGTTTTTTACTGCTGCGGGCTCGCCGCCCGCTCAACTACGCGCGCGCTCTCTCTCCGCTTACCACATGACGGTTCTGCGTTGACGGACGACAAGCCTGGTTGCACATTGTTTACAACCATACGCGCTTCCTGCATACTCCATTAAGTAGTCCGTCTTGCAGCTCCCTGTAATGCCGAATTAGAGCGCAGCTCTTGAGGAGGAAGGGAAGGGTACTGAGGGGAGGTGTGCACCCTCTCTCCTCTCTCGTCATCCTGTCTGCTACTCCTCCCCTCCGGGCGGCGTCGCCGTCGTCTCACGAAAGTCACGTTGAGTTCACGGGGTACGCGTGTTCCCGCTGGTTTCACGTGACGATGACGTCACCACGATGACGTCATCGTCATCACCAGTAACGTTGCTTTGATGACGTCACCAGTGATGTCACCGCGTTTCATAATGCACCGCTCGCGGTTACGCCGACGGCGACGCCGCTGAAGCTGGAAACAAACGCCTTAAAGCTGCGCTAAAAAAAAAAAAAACTTTTTATGGGCATTGTGTTTTATTAATAAAACCCGCGAGGTTCAGGAGTTTGCCTGCCTTCCCCGAGATATAAGCCGCTAGTTACGTTTCAAAACGCGTCGACTTTCAGTAATCCACTAGCACCGTATGATTTAATGTTGGCGGTATTTCGATAGTCCACGAGACGATCTCCATTTTATATAAATATTTAATTAACTTTAAACGAGTAGGGAGTTAAGCGGTATCTAAATCTGGTGAGGCTTGCTCAACAAAAGAAGCGAGTAGCGTTTTAAGTCGATATAAAAATAATCAAGCGCGCTTAAAAAATGAAATTCACAAAAAATCGTACCGAGTCGATTGGGATGTTTGGTGGTGCAAATGCACATTGCAGGACATTACCGATTGATAATCTACCACGCTATGACTTCGCTTGGGGATTCGCCGTCATGAGGCACGCTGCTTGCGTTTGCAGGTCGAAGCCATGCAGACGACGCGAGCGACTGTATCTTTGCGGTAGCGCTCGTAGTCCGTCGCGAACGCCTTCCTTTCTTTTTGCGAGGTGGGAACAACGCCGTAAAACACAATCAAAGCTCCTTCGGTTATTTGACAAAGGAATTTACGGCTTTCCTCGAGGGAAAGTTCGACAGGCCAAGACCATCAGAGATTTTAGTCTCGGCCGTTTGAAGCCTCTTCGCAATCACGGTGATCTCTCGCGGGTAGCCGGGGAAGCGCTTGTGAACTACTGCAAAGGTAATGTTTCGCCTGTATTCCGCCAGACATTTATCAGTACCACGTGCAGAAATTTGAGCGACTGGTGTGAAAGTAGAACGTAATGACAAAGAACCCCAAGACAAAAGGAGCACGAACGCAAAGTCTCAAACACCGCTGAACATTTATTCGACATAGCGACTTGTCCGACCGTGCGTGAATATGTTTGTTTGGCTGTTGATCAAGTGAACCGTCTGTCAGTAACGAAAATAAACTTGTCACGCACTGGTCTCTTACCCGGTTCTTCCGCTCTTTCGAGTTTTTGCCGAAAACTGAAATATCCAACCAGAGCCTGCACACGAAATTAAGGGCCTCCGGTAAGTCGTATTAGAGTCAAATTAATTGCTTCTCCATCACTTAATGACCGTCAGCCTGCTAATTTGAGAACTACTACAGCAAAGATACCTCGCTACACGTATTGATTTTCTACAATGCCGCGTCACACGGAAATAAATCTAATTTTCTTAACATAAACAATGATTAGTCCTCTTGCCCGTCATGTTCCCAACAAGCGAATATAAAAATCATAAAATTATTCCAACGTTCGAACTGTTGCAGACGACTTTTCATCGTTCACAATTTTAAAATGCGTCGTCTGGTCTGGGCACCTCTCACCAGAGCCTCCTGCGCTGAAGCTTTGAACAAACCCATAACCCTCGTTTTGAGTATTTTCAAGATCACCTGATCGAGCCTCGCGCTACTTATGGCACGTTGGTTGGGCTTTTTAACTCTGCCTGGTGCTGAAGAACGAAAAACACCTTTGGACGCCTCTTAGCGTCTTAGCTTTGACGGCGTTCGGATTTTGTTTCTTTATATTTTCATCGTAGTCTCTGCGCTCCCGCAGCAGGCTGGCACACTTCTGCATGCTGACAGTTTCAGACGCTCAAGTTGTACTACCCAAAACAAGGCCTAACTCGATCCTTTTCACAGCACCCCCTGGGCAACGCAGAGGCCTTCTCCGTGTCGGCAACGTTACCCAGTACACCTGGTACACCTCGAGACGTGTCGATGACCGGAAGTTGAAGTAACAAATATTTCAGCAACACACGATTGACGGCAAACAATTTTTTCGGGATATATAGAGTACGACCTGCCAATAGCCGACCTGCGTCGTCCTGATTTTTGGACGATCGCTTTTTCGGAGCAAAAATCCGGTTCATTAATACTTGTCATAACGCCTCGATATCCGTTTCATACCATAGTGGACTTGCAGCGGTTATGCGGTCACTAACGGCAATCTAATGCCGCGTGAGTGTCACGTGAGCTCCGGAAAGGGCTCATGCGACGCGCGGGCACGTAGTCAAGTGCTCGCTCGCGGGATTGGCTGGAATGACTCGCTGCCCCGCTGTGGTCCGTCGTATGGTAAAACGGAATGACGGTTAGGGTAGTGACGTCTGCTTACGTAGAAGGGATTGCCATCAGGTCATAAGCCTCGTTTGCGATGACTTCGCGCATCGCTCAATCGTCCTCGAAAGTAAGCCGACGCGGCAGCGTTTGCATGAATGCTTGCAGGCCCTACGCTGGAAGGTGGCGCCACGCGGTCATCAGCTCAGGGTTAAAGCTGCGTTTTCCGGCACCGGCGCCGCATCACGTGACCACGTTTTCCGGGTACATCGCACGTGAGGCTCGTGAAGGCGTCGACAGCGCTCGGCAGGCGCCAGAAATAAATATCGTGCCCGCAGTCTTCGATGCTGTGCAAGGAGTTACGAGACGGAAGAAACATCGAGAAGCCCAGGCGTGCCTGGGCTCCAGGTCGGGCCGCTGGGCCACTCTGGATCAGGAGGCGACGTGCGTGCGCACAGCCTGGCAGCGAGATCGTCGTGGGCTAACTCCTGAGGACGCGCGCCGCGCCTCGCGTACCTGTGCCTGCCGCGACCGGACCCCGAGGCCGAAAAGGCTCCGGCGTTACCGGGGACGGCACGCGAGGTAAGGCTGCTCGTTCTGTACCATGCGGTCATCGGAGCTCTCGGCGTCGTTCGTGTTTGCGCCGAAACCTCGGCACTCCTTGGACACGCAAGTCGTATTTCGCAAGGCTTCGGGCGGGGCCGCCTCGAGCAGCTCAGTGATATTCCTCGACGACATCGAAAACAAAGCTCGTTTCTTCTCAGGAGGACCTGCGGGCGACCACACGGAACCGCTCTCCGCCGCCGCCGCCGAAGTTGGCCGCCGCCATGTTCAACTGTTCCTCGCCGCCGGCGGCGCCTTCACCATAATCCTCCCCGTTCCGAAATGCGATGCGACCTCCGTTTACATGGGCTGAATGAATGCGCACTCGCCATCTCGATCCACCTCTGTCTGGCGACTTGAACTGGAGTGCGCTTCTCCCACACCATGCTGGCGCATTATGCCGTTTATGACCGCATCGAATGCGACGACTGGATTCGATGCGACTAAGTATTCCTTATAGCTGCGGCTATCGAGTTGCTCTCCTCAGTTCGCTGCAAGCAGCCATTTTGCCAGGTGCAGACCCCTGCTTCCACCCACTTTTGCGCAACGGCCTGATCCTTGGCCCCGCTAAGTGGAAGAGCTCTTCTTTGCTACAACTAGGAACATATTTCTCGTTTTCACTGATCAAGCTTTTATGGTTGGTCCCAGAGACGTTGTCAGATTTTTCGCACCTTGTTTGCTTGCCGTTTGTTTCTCCTTTGTGTAAGCTCGTGCGCTTTTGAACGGATTTGTTTATTACTTCGTCCTTAGCTCGTGCATTTTGTGCCGCACCGTTACGTCACAGTGCACGGCGGGAAATTTGAATTGGGCCTGTATTTCTATTTTTACTAAAAAAAACTACGCAACTCTATAGTGAAACAATTTTTTTAGTGTACGTCCTGATATGCCATTTCACGCCTAGCATAAAAAAAAATTTTTTTCGTACCGAGTGCCTTTTCGATTTTTATTGTTTGTGTACTGTAGTTAACGAGGTTGCACGTTTTATCAGTCTAATTTTTGCGTGCTTATTTCTCGCAACGGTTTCCTTTGATTTAAAACAGCTGTGCAGAGGTGAGAGATGCAGTCTTAGCATGGTGTCAAGATAAGTCTGCTATCCCGACACATGCCATGTGACTTGTGTGGAGAGAACTGCAGCTCTACTATCGAGCTGAGGGCAAGCCAGTTTTGAAGGCGTCGGAAAGGCCGTAACTGGAAAAGAGCTGTCACCACAGGCACCTCTTTCGACAACTGCCACCTTTCGATTGGACAGGTTCTCGGAAGTCCTCTTTGTCATTACTGGCGGGGAGCTACCTTGTCTTCCATCCAGAGAGTTGTCTCGGGAAACCAAAACGCTCTCCACGAAACTATATTGCGGCCTGACGCAGTGCTTTCGAGACACCTGTTTCAGATGGTTTGACGGAAATGCGCAGAGCTTTCCAGCGAGACCGAGAATTGGTGGCCCCGGAAAAGTCGATGAGGCCGACGAAGGCTAAGATTGGCCATCGTAAGTACCCATCGAGGACGAATGGTTGATGGCATATGGATTCTTGGAATGGTGGAACCTCCAAGCAGGGGCTGCAGGTGATCATCGCCGAGGTGAACACGTGCGCTTGGAGGTGTGCGAAAACAACAAACGGGACAAAGCAGAACTGCTCAGATTGATCCAAAAGACATGTGTTGCCTGGCACCACCATCATGACCAACGAGTGGGCAGCTTAGAGCAGCCTTCCACTCAACCTGGGTTCCAGCACGACTATCAACCATACTCTGTACTTCATGGATCCCGTGGGCGAACCCGCAGACCATCGAGTCCAAATGGAGGTCACTGAATTAAGCGCCACCATGATCACTCTGGAGGAACCCGACACAGTGGATATGGGCTGCATCTCTGCGAGTTCATGTGGCAAAGAGAGATGGATATTAGAGACATGGATCCCTTCCTAGGAATCCTGGAGGCAGCTGCAGCTGTGTATCCCCCAGGACCCACAGCCACAGGGTGGCGGTGCAGTTTGGAGAAATGTGGTACGGCGGCAGCAAAGACTGTCAGGTGTACTATAAAACCAGCCCGCCCTGCCAGAGCTGCAAATCCCGACTGCCCAGCCAACCCTACGACAGCCACAAGCCCCATCGGCACAACCCATCCTGCCACAGCCGCAAGCCCCAACGGCGCAGCCCATCCTGCCAAAGATGCAAGCCCCAACAGCCCAGGCTACTGCAGTACAGCCAGCTGTGGTGCTGCAAGGCACTGCCATGCAGCAACCACCACAACTGCTGCTAATACCACAAGCCTCCACCGTGATTGCAGCACAGCCTGGTGCAGCCCAGGCACCTGTACTTCAGAAGGCAAATGCTGCACACCAACAACTGGCACAGGTGCCTTCAACATCTGCTGCATCAATGGCTGGGGTCACATCTGCTCAGGCGCCAATGAGCAACCATGCCATGGAAGCATGGAGCCTTCCTGGGCCCACTGTCAGCCAGATACTCTACCCAACTCTGCCCAGCAAGCTCTCACCCTCCAACACTGCATTGTTGGCCATGGCACCATAGATGTCTGCGACATCTGCACCAACAGCTCCTGGGATGGTCCAAGTCATGCCACAACAGCCAGCTGGATTGCAATATCCGTTGGTAACAATCATGCCCTGGACCTGCTTGTAATGCTGGAGTCCCACTAGACCGACGCAAAACAGCCATACCGACAAGCCCAAGCATGTGTGGCATGCACGCGAAGGCACCTTTGGCAAACTTTTAGTCTTGCGGTGCCCGTAAAGTAAGCACGAGCGATTGCAAGCCTGCAAAAGATACCTTGGCATGCTTGCTGCCGGTGCTTGCAACTTGTTGGTGTCAGTTGTTTCCGTTTGTCACTCTAGTAGAGCTCGGCGATAGCTGACCCACCACGACGTAAATGTCGTGGGAAGTCCTCGTAGGAAGGCAGCAATGGACTGGACAGCATACACCTTAGAAAGCCAGAGATGCATCCACGTCCCACCTCCTCTTCAAAGCCTTCAGGGACAGCACAGAATTGTGAGATTGTAAAGTATCATCTCCAGCAGTTGTCAGATGCAACCGCCGATTTTTCATAGTGTATCGCAGAGGAAATGCCGTTGCTGCACTTTCTTTAGGGTCTTGCTTGTACAGGACATACTTATCGCACATGTTTTTACTTTGAAGTTTTTCCCAAGCTGTTCCTTCAGGTTGTTGCAGGATCCAGTGACATGCCCAGCAGATGCATGATACCTTTCTGAGGTATGTTACGAATCACAAACCAGACTGGCTTTGCCAGATCACCCACATTTTTCTCTCAGCAGACCCTGCCTGCTAGAGAGCGCGTATCCCAGGTGGCGGATAGGGATGCTTTCTATCGCACAGATACCTGCTCCTCTGCGATTCAGATGGTCACTTCAAAGATTTCCTTTGAATAGAAAAAAATTGTCATTGATAATGCTTGCATAGTTAACTTCCATGTGACTAACAGAGGAGCAGTTGAAGACCTGTGTGATAAAAGTGGTGCTTGCACCCGCGGACCAACAGGAAGTAAGATTTTAACATCATCTGGTGCCCTATGGATCAACCACTGAACAAAATTTGCACAAGCAGACTTGTATGCAAGTGAATAAACTTTCTAATTCCTATGGTAAATGAATGTTGTTGCAATGCTTTTGTCCGAGTATGTTGCCAATGTTTGGTGGTCAGTTAAGAAGTCGTGCAAGTTCCCGTTGAAACGGGATTTCCTTCACATCATCTTTGATGATAGAATGTACCACTTGCCCTGTAAAAATCCTTTTTTTAAAAGTGAGTATATCCCAGGGTGTCGAACCGAACCCGAACCGAAAACCGGATCAAAACCGTTATTTTTGACCGAACCGGAACAAAACCGAAACCGAAATCGCACGCTTCATATTGAACCCGAACCGGAACGAAACCATAATCTGAGTGTGGCGGTTACCGGTTCAATGAAATCGGTTCAGGGCCAATTGTGTCAATAATTGGTTTAAATGGGAAAAGTTGCGGGCGTAATTTGTTCTCATGTTGCCAAGACTAATCCTAGCATACTGTGAGATATTTTTACATTTCGTTTTTATTGCATACGTAATAAAAAATACATCATCGTCTGGACAGCTTCAACTTTCCCTTGCTTCCTGGATTGATCCTGGCGGCGCGGTAGAGGCGGCGGCGATTTCAAAGCACCGCTTGGCCGCTTGGCTACGAAATGTCCATTTGTCGGAGCGGATTGCGCCACTGTAGGCACGGAGGCCTACGCGTCCGCGAATGTTTGGCCTCAAGATGGACCGTAGTTGCAGTCGATGAGCCATTTAGCCAATCGAGCACCGAGAGCGCACCAAGTGACCTTCCGCTTGAGTGCAGCGACACCATGAAGCTAGGAGGGACAAGTACCGTGCTGCATCGGCAGTATAGTTTGTAGGGTCGCCTGTGGTCCATTGCAATAAAAAACATATATTTTCTTCAACGTGCTCGGAGTGTTACCTTACGAAAAAAAACAAAAAGACATGGGTTGTTCAATGGCAACGCTACTCGGCGATGATTCGCCGCCGCGCCACGCCCTGGAAGGAGGCCAGGGGGAGGAGGAGGGGGGGGGGGGGGAGAGAGAGAAGAAAATGTGTCCGTTTATTTTTTTATAGGTTTGTCACTCTAGCCAGGTCAGCATGTCGCCTGTTCAACCATTTTCTCATTTTTGTTTGAAGTCCTCTTTCATCGTCTTCAGCTGAGCATTCGAGAAACGTCGTTCGCTGTGGTGGCATTACCGAAACTTTGTTCGTTGGCTGACAGGTACAAATGAATGACCCGGTCTGTGGGACTCGGACCGGGTCATGTGTCCGTTTATTATAAAAGAACACGTGTGTGCAGAGCGAAACAAACCAAAACATATGGAGGGTAAGGAATCTACCTAGATACCTTTTACTGTTTACAAAATAACAGCCCAGCATGTGATCTTCACAGCCCAGCACGTGCGTGTTCGTCGCTTCAGAAAGCGAGCAAAGCACGCGCTATACGCCCGAGCACAATAGATGGCACCGGCCACAAGCTCTTTTTGGAAAGGTCTATGGACCCATCCCGAAAATACGCCCTCTTCTGGCATATTTTGAAATACTGCACAGCTGCGTGTGCAAAAGACACCATAAAAATGGAAAGCCGATCGCTGATATATAGTTCACTTAAGAACAGTAATATACAAGTAATAGCTTTGCCGATTAATGGTGTCATTTGTGCACGTCACTGCGCAGAGTTTTTTTTTTCATATCTGCCTGAAGAGGGAGTAGTATTGGGATGGGTGTATTGCAAGTATCTCGTGCTCAGAAAAGGTCTGCAGGAAGTGCTCGGTCAATATCCAAAGGTCGAGTTAGGAACCGGTTCGAACGGTTCGCGCTTATTAAAACCGGTAACCGGAGTGATATTATGTGCGCTACCCTAAACCGGAACCGAACCGGAACAAAATACAATGCTACTGAACCAGAACCCGAACCGAACCGAAATAATGAGCGGTTCGATACCCTGGTATATCCACTTTATCCGATGCTCTAATGGTAGCATTACACCGCTTCTCCACACCACCCAAAAAAAGCTTGCGTCTTCAAAAGCACAGAGCTAAAAATGGAGATATTTTTTTATCAATTCGGTCCTTCGCCTTTGATTTGTGAACTCAAGGATGCTCGGTTAGGTCATCTTCATCTGTCGCTGCCATTAGAACAAAAACATATCCTCCGAGATTCTTGCCGCACAAATTTTCCTCTGGACTTCTAAATGCTTGGCTGCCCAACAGGAGCATAATATGTCTCTGCAGAGCTCCACAACCTGTTCATTTCACAAGGCCAGCATCAGCGTCTCAAGGTTAGATGTGTGCACACAACATAAAACTTTCATCTTCATTGTTCTGCAAGAAACACCGAGAAAGGTGGGGCATGTGAGCATGCTGAGACACGGTTCAAGTGTCACTCTGCTTATGCACTGGCTTTGACTACTTTGTTTCACACACACTAGCTGAGACACTACCAAGACGTTCCTTTATAAGACTTGCATGCTGATCCTTCGCAACTACCTGGATGAAGTTGAACCACAAAGGGAACTACGCGATGACAAGTCTTGTTCTGACTAACGAAACTTGCATGTGCTTAAAAAAAAATAAGCTGTTAATCGCCGGCTGCAGAGCGCTCCCCACATTCTAACCAGGATTGCCAGTCCTCGTTATCACAGATGCATCTGGATAAGGTATTGTTTGCCTCAAGAATGTTTTGACCAATAGAATGAAAATATTCTGTTGAGGAATGGAAGCCCTCGTATGCACGTGGATACTATAACATTGGCATTTTTACCTCTAGGGAGCAGGTGCATGCATGGCCACCAGGACATTATACTGTTCCATGAAGAGCCAGATGAAACTGACATATCTTAGGTTTCGCCTTGCATCAAGGGGCTTGGGAGTTCAGTGCGGGCGTTAAATTGGTTCAGTCCTCGGCTATCTAAAACGACTAGGTTGTAACTAAGGTTGTGTTTTCTGATAAACCCGTCTGAAGAACACCTGCTAATAAAATTTCTACCAATTCAGATTCATCAATATCTCAGATTTATTCAATATAACAGCACAAAGTCAGTGGTCTTAAGAAAGTGCCACCACAGTTGTACCCTTCATAATGGGAGGTAGCTTGTGCCACCTAGCCTAGGTTTCTTTCTCTCTCCCTTCTAAGCCAATTTCCTTCCCCTCTGGATGTTTATAACTATCACCAGGCATTGTGTGACCTTTGGGGGAGGGGGATGTGCATGGTGACACATGCACACTGATGCGAGATCACATCTATGCATTATCTGCGAGACACGGTCACTTTTCTAAGTAAAAACATTCATAAAAGTATTTCAAGCCCACAGTGAAAGAATGATGCATAAAATATTAGGAAACTTGCACAGATTTGAAGTGATCCAGGTCCACCCCATAGGTGGTGCCAGTGTGGTCTCTTGTCGCAAGTGGTTGCAGCACGCGCCATCACACTTTGACGTGAATGCGTCAATGTGCCGTGTAGCATACAAGATGGAGGCTGAGCGAACCTGTGTATCAAACATGGGTTTTTACTTGATTAGTACTTTCGGGGATTTTGGATTTTGAAGCAGCCATCAAAAATATTTCCAAAATCTAGTTTTGTTTTTACAAAGTTTTGTAGGACTTTTTCCTTTAGGTTTTTGAAAAAAATAAAGAAAAGGTTATGTGACTAGTGGGACATGTCAGTGGAAAAAATAACACTCTCCACCTTTTTAAAACTGGGTTTATTCCTCTGCATTTTAAACAACAACAAGGTCGCAATGCAGCGGACGCGTTTTCCAAAAGAGAGAGAACGCCGCAAGCTTACTTCTGGCCCCAATGCCCAGTGCGTCAAGTAAAACAAAAAACTCATTTACATCTAAACATGGTACATAAAAGACATTTGCACACCAACAAAGAAAATTGATTTTAGAGGAAAAAATTTAAACAAACTTTAAGAGCACTTAGATTCATTAAAACAACAAACGTCCTCATACATTAGCACATAAAAACCCAACAACCAATACGAAGCAAATTAAAAATGAAAACGATGGGGCACCTAAAAAGACGCAACTGCAAATCAACTCTGCCGTTAGTTCCGTCGGTCGACGAAAATGCGACAATGCCAGTTTTTCGCGGTTCCCCCCTTTTCTGCAAGCACCGGTCACACAATTTTCATTGTCCATCCCGCTCAAAAAGACGTCACATTCTTTGATGCACTTACGCACGCGTTAAATGCGGTTCTTGGCTTGTTGACGGCGGAATCGTCTTGACTCGAAACCCGCGCACGTCCTCCTGAACGTCCTGTTGTCGAGTAAGGTGTCCTCGCTACTCCATGCGTCGTGGTCCCCGTCGCTACTGTGCCCAGAATGTGTCTTCGAAAGTGGACCCGGAGTAGCAACAAATTGTGCCGGACGGCGCCGAATTGCCAACATGGTGCAAAGTCAGCACTGCGTCGTCAAGGTCAACAGTTGTAGTGGACGCCACGGGCCTATCCGACCAATCCGGCTCCGTGAACACGGCGCGCGATGCAACTTCCCGCGTGTCGCATCGCCTCCTCTCTGAGGTCACGAGACACCTTGTGAGGCTTCGGCTTCGTGGCGTAAGTTGCGGTCAGTCGAACGGGGCGTAATAAAAGGTTTTAGAAGATTGTTCCGGTAATGCCGACGATACCCGAAACTCTGGCAACGCCTTTGCACATGCACCGCATCGTTATCGGACAACGTCGCCGGAGGTGCCGGAACGATGTACTAAAATCCCCCAGTGGCGCGGAGGTAGCACCGTGGCACGCATGTGAACGGGCCCGTACGACATCGTGGAGCGGAAATCGAGGGACCACTTTTCGGGACGTGGTAAATGCACCGATTGGAGACGCGTTTTGGGCACCATGCCTACGCGTTCACTTCACTTCGTTGCGGTGGCCGTCGTCGTCGTCTTCGTAGGGGGAAATTCGACGACATCTACCTTCTCGACGGCCTTGAACGGCGGGTAGAGGCCCTGCTTCCCGGTGCGGCGGTTCACCCCCTGGAGTAGCCGTCCCAGTGGTTGCCTGCGATGCCAAGGATGTCGCCCTTGCGGACATCCATCTCTGAGGCCCCGCGGGCGGTGTGGTCGTACGCCGCCACCTGGCTGTGGTCCTTCTGACCACCGAAGTAGTATATGTCGTCCAGCGACTGGAACCGCTGGACGCGTCCACGTGCGACAGCTGCATGATCTCGTACGCCATGCGGCACACCTGGGTTCCAAAATAAAGCAAAACAATGGCAACTTTTTTTTTTTCAAACTTGTTACGGAATGTTTTGTAAAGGCAGGTGATAAGGACGATTAAGTGTTTTAATGGCTCGAAATGCAATTCAGGTCATGCAGCACCAAAAAGGTTTAATTAAGAAACAGCAGAAATATTTTAATTTGAAATGTCTATTGTAAGAGTAAGAAACTGCAGTGTTAAAGGGATACTGACAACCCCCCAAAAATATTGTTTATGCTTTGCCAGGTGATCTATTATGGTGCTAAGAGACTACCCAATCAATATTTTGCTACAGCATCACATACAGTTTTAATAAAGTAAAAAAACGCAACTGCTCGAAACCGCAACCGAAAGTGAAGTGGGGAGGAAGAAGAAATATAGAGGAGAAAGTTACCGGAAATCACGTGGCTCTGCTACTTTTTTTCTTCAATAAACATATTTGCAGTTTTTAGAAGCCACGAAAATGGGGTATTATAGGTTTTGTTTATTTTTAGTATTGAGTATGTGCCTTTGATGACCCACGACTTTGATTATCTTTGGTGGTTGTATCTAAACCATAGAAAACGGCACGTGACCACGAAGAAGAGAGTGAGTGTCACTCAAACCGGCCAGTTCTTGATCGGCGGTTTTTGGACAAAAAGAAAACAAATTTCGAGCTGCAAATTGTGTTTTGGGTAGTTGGGCTCTCATATGTCATGTACAAATAAAACATTTGGCAAGCATAAATACCCTGTCAGTGTCCCTTTAAGGGCCTATGACTGGCGTAGGTAGCCAGTTTCTACGAGAAAGTCTAAAACATGACCAAAAGGAACCAAGTGTTTACCTCCAGCGCATAAAGTTTAGATGAAATGGAAGGTGATGTACGGAAAGTTGGAAAAAAAAACATGCTCGACATTCTTCATCAGAGAATCTGCAGTGTCATGAAACGTGCAATAAACTACCACAATGTTTTCAAGGTTGACTGTCTTCGTTACAAAGAAGCTATCGACAGGTTTGTAATAGCAAAAGACGTAGAAAACAAAATAGTAATGCAAAAGTTTAACACGCAACTTCCCCCTTCATTTAGCAGCAAAGCCTTAATAGGCCTCTTGCCAGATTACCCAGGTACCAAGGAGAATGCTGGGAACATAGGTATCCACGCTGCACGAGCTCGCCTTACCAGTATAAAAGATTCAAAGAAAACGCAGAAGTAAGACGTAGACAAACTCGTCCAAAGAACCACTAGTGTTCTGCTTGAGAGCAATTATTGCTGCAGACGCCAGCACGTGCAGCGCATGTATGTGACTACACTTCCAGCATGCACCTTGGTGCTTGGGTAATTTAGCAAAAGGATCATCGATGTATAACTGTGCACCACCTCAGCCTTCCCACCAAATTTTAACAGAAATCAAATGAAAAAGAAATGCAACAAGCATACATATATTCCACCCCACATTCAGTGCACCTGAGCTATCATAGAGATCAAGCACTCTTGCAACTCATTGTACAGTCGAGTGACCTTTCTTGGGTCTCCGACTGCCCCAAGATTAGGTCAGGCGATGCTGGACCCTTTCAACCATGGTACCGGAAATGAGTCTTCGACTGGCGTGTTTACATTCCAATACCGCCCTCGTATCCAAAGGTGGTCTTGAAGTGGCAAGATACAGTAGGCTCGTGATAATTCAAACTCGGATATTTCGTACTTCTGGTTAATTCAAACAAATTTTATATATTTTTGTTGTCCCGCTATGGTCTTAATGTATTCATAAGCCGCTTAATTCAAACGGCATTTTCGTGTACTTCATACTTTTTGTTTTCGTGGCCCCGTTGAGTGCGCTTCTTTCCGAGCACCCTTGCACTGCAGAGAAGCAACATCCAGGTGGAGCTTGCTTCCATGGGTGTTGCTTCTCCGCACTGCACCGGTGCTCGCTTGCTTGGTAAGAAGTGCACTCAACGGGGTTCAGTGGGGCAGAGCCAGGGCTGCCAACACGGAGAGTAAAATATCCCTAGCGAACGTCTGAAATTTCTATATTTCTGCCGAAATTCCCCTCGCTTGCTTAAATAATTACATAATACTAAATATTCATTTTTTTTTTTTGCATCACTTCCATTTTTAAGAGGAGAGATGTATTATGTAAGCTTACGCCTCGCATACGTTGCGCAAAAATGAGTTCATCGGGCCAAAACTGCGGCCTGAGCAAATCTGGCGGGAATGTCAGAATTCAAGCTGTCAAATGAAACCCTATCTTCGCCTTAGATGTTATGCACGCCATCAGAACATGGTACTACTTAATAAAGTCAATAGCGCTTTTTATAATAGTCAGTCCAAAACAAAAGGTGTAACACAAGTGA
This sequence comes from Ixodes ricinus, assembly GCA_037355805.1. Taxonomy (NCBI): domain Eukaryota; kingdom Metazoa; phylum Arthropoda; class Arachnida; order Ixodida; family Ixodidae; genus Ixodes; species Ixodes ricinus. The sequence goes on from JAZHYW010001220.1 coordinate 15,809, forward strand.
GAGTTCTCGAACTCGGACAGAGGAACACAACACACAGTAAATACCATTTCGTGCACTGCACTTCACGAAATATTGTTAATCATGGTAAGCCTTATCTCCAGACGTTGCAGTATTTCATCATGTACTCAGGCTTTATTGTTCGAGAAGGCACAGCGGCACGCTCAGAGGCTTCCACTTGACTGATCCCTTCCACAGCTTTCACGGGGGCGAAGAAAACAGATGAAAATAGACTTTGCCGAAGACGTTGTTGGGGTTCCTCGAGTGCTTCCAGATGGTCACTCAACAAACCGCCACACGGCTATAAAATTCCCGATATATACGGTGCCCAGAATTTCCCTCAAATTAGCAAGTTTTCCCTTATTACCACATAGACCTGAATATTACCTTAATCTGGGAAAATTACCAGATTGGCAGCCCTGTATAGAGCCATGAATAGAGAGAGTTTGGCCAATGGGAGGAGCGGGAAGAGCTAGGCGTGCACCAGATACAGATAGAGGTCGTGGCATGCTCTCTTGGCCAACAAGAAGCCGAAAAGAATATTCCTAATGGTGGTAGCAAGAGACAGTTTTAATAAGAGCCTAAGGGTAAAATGTAGTTACTCTCTTTGGTTGAAAATATGGTGCACGTGACGCTTCGATTATGATCATGCAACAAAATGTAAGAACGAATGTGCCGCTCAACTCTGTTTTGCTCAGACAGACTGTGATCGCTCGGACGGCAGATTCCGGCCCTTCGGCGCTTGGCGTATGATTATGTCAATCGTTCCGCTAGTCGCACTCTTCCACCATGATTTTGGATGACCATGATTGAAGCATCACGTGCACCATATTTTCAGTCACCGAGAATTACTCCGATGCACTTATTAATTTTGTTTCTCGCGACCACCGCCAGGGTATTATTTCAGGCTTCTGGTTGGCCACATTCGAAATATGTGAAGATGCTCTGGAACATGCCCAGCCCGCTTTCAGCCAATGGCGCCTCCTTATTTGCCTCTATACTTCCCAATGAATGGCCGAACTCTCTATACAGTCAAACCCGTTTATAACAAACAGCAGAAACTCTACAATCAGTTCGACATAGCAAAACCATTTACAACAAACTTCACGATGCTTTTGTTGTAAGGCAGAGCATCTCTTTCACTTTTCGCTACTTGTAACAACGTACAGGAATTTTTTTTTTCATGCATGCAGAGTTTGTTTTTTAGTTTATTAGGTGGCTCCTTAGGACACATGTCTGTAGGTCGGTCCGCAGGTCTAGCATCGGTGCTCGTGCTCTGCCATGAGCACACGTGCTCGTGTAGGGCAAATAAAAAAAGAATAAAAATGAAAATAAATTTCTGCACACGTGACTATGTGAGCTTACGTGCTACTGTCGTAAACAAAAAAAAAGATGAAGAAAATTATGAAACTTTTTGCTGCAGTCGGCAAGTTTGGACATGTGGGAGATCCCATGATTTCTATATCACATCGTCTTAACCACTCGAGCCATTCAGACAGAATTAGTAGAGCTCCTGGATGTGGTAGCAATTCAGAGCTGGAATGCATGGATGAGACTTGCATGTAGCCAGCCGCTCGACATCTATACAGGAGAGGGCGCTTGCGTGTCAAATGCGATATATATCGCGTTAAACTTTGCACTGCACTGGCTCAACGTTTATGACGAGGGGACGCTGCAATTAAATGCTCAAATCGATATACCTCGCGTTCCATTCCACATTCTTTTCTGATCATGGATGAAAGCGAATGGAAGGCTGTCAGCATGTTGCGGTTCAGTGTCTATGCAGACAGTCACCATCAACATCATTCACCACATGGAGATCGCAGTCAATTTTACGTCTTCTGAATCGCGTCTCTTCGAGCAGCAATCGCTTTGGGATGAATAGCTTTTTATTCTGTGCATACGTGTCACGTGTTTTTTCCAACTTTCTCCCTTCTAAATCGACTCTCTTTCCTCAATTTTGTTTGCGGCTTAGGCTTTTAAAATTTTCTTTCTTTCCTACTTTTATTGAGGGGAGGGGGGATGGGACAGGCTAGAAACGATCATTTGTGCGATTTTGGAAGCCTTGTTGGTGGGGACAATATGTTGTTTGTTATAAAAGTACTTTGCTTGCATTTTTATTTACATTTCGTGAGTTCGATTTCGACAACAATTCGCTATACGTGGGTTCATTCGCATGGATTTCTGTGGCTCTGACCACAACTTGCGCGGACACTGTGACGTGGCAGCGTGGCATAGATCCACGTCAGAGCGTCCGCAGCAAGTTGCTATGTAGACTGCCGGCATTTCACATTTTCATTGCTCATGTGTCTATGTTTAATAATTCACTGGACAACTTCTTGGCCTTATGAGCAAAGTGAATTTTGTTTTGAGTTGTCATGAGTTGTCGATACCTAGTCCACAACAAACATTTTTGAGGAATAAATAAACTTTTTTCATAATTTTCACAAATGTTTCATATGCAGCATACGCTGCTTATGATCAGGTAGGCCTATGTAGAGTAATCTTCAAATATCTGCTTTGTATGTGTACCCATTCATGTGGCAAATCATGATTTTATCTTGGAGGATGCTTAGATGAATTTCTGATAATTCAAACAAAATTATGTGGCTTCCTGGGTTGAATTAATGAGTCTATTGTATTTTGTGATGGTAGTGTAGTAGAAACACAATCACCTCTGTCTTGTTAGCATTCCATTCTACCTTTATGAAATATACCTTCTAGCATTTCAGCAGTGTACGGAAGCGAAATTTTAGCACCTATTTCTATGTGTAGACGTGATCTCCTTCATGACAGCGGCTCACAAACCCCTGTCTTTCATCCGTAAATGCGAGGAAAGCAATTTTAAAACAGATAAAACGATTTCCCAATACTACCTGGTAGTTGAGGGGACCAATCGTTTCGTTGGAATGTCCGACGTCATGGGGCCATCAGATAGCAGCGCCACGGCGCAGCGTGTCCGATGGATCCGCACGGGATTGGGCGGCGCTTGTCGCACCTCTCAGTTCTAGTACACCATACCTCGGGTATTCTCACTTGGCAGGATTGTAATGCATTGACAATAAAGCCAGCGCCACCTAGTGGCGACTATCGTAATTACGGTACCCTCGGCCGTTTATGGGCCCGTGACGTTGCGAGCGTGACGTCCCGGAAACTATCCCGAGACGCGTCACGCTCGCCTCGATGGCTGATTTTGAAGCGCTCCCCAGAATCCGTTGGTTGGAATGAAAAATATAGCCATCCGCTGAAAATACAAGCGTGTGATTATCATTTACGGATATTATGGATCATACTTCACCCAGTCTGAAGTGTTCCAGCGATATTTCAAGTTTCGATTCTGTACCCCTTTAATAGTTCACACCAGACAACTTATTGGCCTGCTTTGTATGTATAGCCATTCATATGGCAAATCATAATTTTATATTCGCATGATATTTAGATGACTTTCTGATAATTCAAACTATGATAATTCGTGGCTTCCTGGAGCTTAAATTATTGAGAGTCTACTATGTCATGGGATTGACCACAGAAGAACTTCTGATGGTCAACCCTCAACCTGAGGGTTGACCACGAAGTTCCGACCAAAACTACGATCAAAGGCAAGAGCAGCCGTCGTCGCTGCATCCCATGTCCCAGCTGTCAAAGCTTCCGTGGACTGTCACGCTGGAGAGCGACCCGCAGCAGATCAGGCACGTGCTGCATACGCCTCCGTTGATGTGCCACCACCCGGATCATAGCAGACAACAACATGACACTTCTACGACACCGGTGAGCAGAAATTGAGGGACCACAGACAAGGACGCCACAAACACACCAGTCAAACACGGACTCCAAGCACTGTAGTTGAACTACAATGGAGCCTGGAACATGCTTTCGACCAGCGTGCTTACCGTGTCCTAATTCGTGGCCCCTCCATTTTTGCCTCATAACATCACTGAAGCTGTTATGCCATTGCCTGCCACAATCTTGGTAATGGCACAGCAGTGGCGGCGGATGTAAAGACTCTTGTTCCGCTGCAGGTCGTTCCCGGCTCGACAGCCCACGGAAGCTCGGCTGCAAGGCGTTCGGAAGCTGCTACGACAGTGACGCTCGCATTACCTCATACTTTCTGCCGGAACATCTACGACCAAGTTCCAGAATTGCGACGTCGCATGACAAGCCGGTTCTTGCCAATCTGTTGCTACTTTGGGGCCACTGCCAGTCGAAGGTGCAATCCATTCACCGTAGTCGAGTCGAGCCAAATCGTACCCATTCTACCAGCCGGCGAGACGCGACTGCGGCCCCCTCACCTGGGAGGAGAAGGTGCAGGGAGGAAGTCGCACTTGGAGAGCATGTGGATGTCCAGGATGATGCCCCTCAGGGACTCGGAGGTGTACCGGTTGCCCAGAGACGCCGTCTTGGCCACCTGGCTGTCTCCATAGAACTGGTAGTGCGGGTACCTGGTGCCCAAAGCAGAGGAAAACTCTGAAGTTTGACATCTGTCGACGGCACACAGCAGCTTCCGGTCCGTATAAGTTTCCAGAAAAACAGTTATCTTAATTCTGTGTCTAAATTACAATGTTTCCAAACAAGCTCGCCCGCACACCTTTGCAGAGGTCGCTCAGCTCGACATTCTCACCTTACGATAATCAGCTGAGCTTACTTCGTTAGTCCAAGCAAAAAGATCAATGAGGCAAGAGAGCCACGACCTACTTTGCCTCGCCTCTCCCAGGAGCTTGGGGTCGTCGGTGGCGAGGTAGACACGTCGCTTTACACCAGGCGTCTGCAGCTCGGAGCATTGGCGAAGTAGTCGTCCACAAACTCCATGTACTCCTCAATGCTGTGGAAATCGGCCTCTGTCCCAATCTTGTCCGTCCGCCTCACGTGCACCCTGCATCGTGGGGAGGCCGAGTCGCCCGGGCGTAACGGTTCAGTTTCGGTTTAAATCCTTGGGCGTCCATCCCAGCCTTTGGGATCGACATTCTTAGATCGACAGGGTTGGTCTGGTACATTCTACGAGTTAAACCGACATTCTTAAGCGCCAAGTTTATCGAATTATGTCATTCTGAACCATAAAGAGGAAAGGTCCACTCTATGATCGCCGACAGCCTCAGAACTGCAAGGCGGGGCAAGTTGCGAACGTCTCATTATTGTTCAGCAGCCATAGAGAATTGCGGCATTAGCAGATACGAATGCCAAAGAATGACTCGTCAAACAAAAACATATTACGGGGTGCAAGTGGAGGAGAGGAAAGCATGGGTAAAGGAAGTGATCATGTGTGCGACGAAGCTCTATCCCTACAGCTGTTCCTTGGTCCGGAACAGATGACATCTTGGCCATGGGTGTTGTTCATTTGTTATTGCGCATCTGGAGTTGTTAGTTGACAAAAACGATCTACCCTTCAAAATGTTTCCTCTCCCCTTTCTCAAAGGGTAACGCCTCGTTTCTAGAGTGTGGTGTTCGGCATCTGGACGCCTCACCGTGCAGCGCCACTGGTCCCTCTCGCATGAGCAGTGGCAGCTCTTGCTTGCTCTGATTGGAGGGATGCAGCAGGTGCAAAGACAGCTAGGCTCTGCGCCTGCCCACTTTTCTTCCACCCTCTTTCCAATCAGAGCGAGCAAGACCGTTGTCTGCTCCTCGTGCATAGGAAGCGCTGGTACCAAGGTCTGGCATTCGGGTGCCAAGCGCCGATGTCGTCTGCTACTCCCTAGCAACGGCTGTCTTACCTTTTTTATGGCTTTCAGAAATCCACTGGCTTCTGTAGGAACGAAGACTTGGCTTTCGAGGCAGGGGAGAGGAAATACCTCCGGGAGTACATTATTTTTGTCAACTAACAACTACCAGATACACCCCCACGAATGAAGAACCCACAGAAAACCTGTTGTCTGCCCCGGACCGACGAGCAGCTGTAGGGGCGGAGCGTGAATGCACATGTGACCGCTCTTTCTCACCGCACTCACTTTCCTCCATTCCTCCACTTGCTTGCTGTATATTTGAATTACTAGAGAGCATGCAGAGAAGGGGAGGGGGGAGGTTTGGCATCCATTACCCAACCACAGGTCGCTTGAAGTCCATGTCTTTCTCGGCCTTGGCCAGGTACTGCTGGATTTCGGGCTGTGGCCGCATGAGGAAGCGGATCGCCTGGGAGATCCACCAGAGGGCCGGGTCCCCCACCAGGGCGGATCAGTCGCTCAGAAAGGTCCTTGGGCACTGCTAGCGGAGGTACTTGGGCCTTGGCTGGATGCTGTCGATGATCGGAACTTCGAGGACGTCCGCACCATCGTCATTACCTGCGCGCCCGGAGAAACGTGCGTCCGCAAGTCACAAACTTCTCGTCGCTCGGGTGCCCCACAGTATTCTCCATCGCAAAATTCGGTGTTGTAAACAAGTGCCTGGAAAATGTCTCTGACTATTGCATCCAGCTGGAACTAGTTTCAGAACCCTGACTGACTTGCACTTATATTTAACTATGGTGCTCGGAACGCATGGCCGAGTGTGTACCACGTCCTCAAACTTGGTCCCTCCATTTCCGCCTCATGATGTCACAAAAGTGTCATGCTGTTGCCTTCCGCGACCCTCTTGGTGGCACAGCAGTACAGGAGAATGTGGCAGACGCCTGTTCTGCTGCAGGTTGCTCTGCAGCCAGACGGTAGACGAGAAACAAAGAAGACACAAGATGGGATGCCGCAACAGCAGAAACCTTACATCTGCTCGTCTTTTTCACCAGTATTTTTACAGCAATCTGCCAAGAATGTGACGTCTGACAGCAAGACATGCTGGCTCTCGTGACATCATTTGTTGCTACTTTGGGACCACTTTTGATGCACGGGCGACATGGGACATTAAAGGGACCAGTCCAAAAGCATTCCAGGCACCAGACTCTAGAGCAGGAAAGGCCAAACTGTGGCTCTTGGCGGGTCCAAGTGCGGTTTGTGGATCCCTGGTAAGCATGCCCCCCCTTCCCCACCTGTATCCCCAAGACGGAAAGAGTTCTAGAATTTAAAAAAAGCTTACAGTCTTGGCAGCCCTGTACTACACTACATACATATGGCTGGACTGCTTTTTGACGCACAGATGTGTCCAGTGACCCCGTTTCCTTTATTTTTCTAAAATGAATTTCGAACCATATACGGAACTCTTGGCCGTCAGGGGCAGTGGCTGGCTAGTGAACCATGCATTCATTTTTGCTTAGTGGTTAAAGAAGTTTTCTTTTGCCTGTTGTTATTTGTTGTAGTCGACAATCATACTTGTCTTCTTTGGGAAGGACCGTCCCCTTCATATCGTTTCTTGTTAAAAGTAGCACCCTCCCCCCCCCTTTCTTTTTCCTGCGTCTCTCTGAACTCCCTTACTTTTTCCCGCGTCTCTCTGAAATTTTGTAGTTTTGTCTGCTGCTCTAACTCCATGTCACTCTGGCCACCCCTGCTCTAGAGTCTAGATGTCGCAAACGAGATTCTCGGTAAAGGTGCAAGTCGACGATCTCCGCTCCCTTTCGTAGCTGCGGTGGGTATGTTTTGGAAACGTGCACACTGGGTGGAGGCCTCACCCGACCACGTGGCCCTGGTCCCCCCGGTCTCCTCAACGCAGCTGTTGCTGACTGGCTTGAAGACCGTCTCCCAGCCACCGGCGGCGTAGCGCCACCCCTGGAGTGGAGCACCATGGTGCGTCGGGTGCCGTACGCCGATGATGAGGCAGTAGGTGGCGTGGTGGATCTGGCACCCATAGCCGCACCCCTTGTTCAGGCGGCACAGCAGGCGCTTGGCGCTGCCGCACGCCTTGGGGTTCTGAAACAGGCCAAACGGGGTTGCAGGGTCCCATCCAGAGTGCGCGGCAGAAAACGGCCCACATATTATTTATATTAGCGAGAAAAAGTACGGCCTCCACTAATATAAAAGACTCATTGGCCAATGCACTTCATTCGGCAATACTAAGCACGCGTTGGCCCTATGCACTATATTTTTAGAGCAGTATAGAAGAAAGGTTCATTTTTTCCCCACACCGAGCAATGTGAGCCTGGTCACAGCGAATCCTGCACAGCCGCCTAAACTATGTTGTCAAATGGGTTCGTAAAATTTCGTGTTTTTCTTTACCACAAATTTTACGTGCATCGCCAAGCTTCATCACGGCTCATTTGTAGCAATAGCACTCCAGACTAGATGCCAAAGTTTCAGAGCCTGTCACGTAACTAATTCAAAGTTATAAGCGATTTTTGAAAACTTTCCATAAAACATTAATCCGACAAAGTCCACGAATATATGAAGATGAACAGCGTCAGCTATTGAAATTTTCAGAAAATTAAAAAAAGGGCCCAATTTCCCTTTGAAATTTTTAGAAAATTGCTCATAACTTTTGAACAACGGTTAGTGTCAAAGCTTTGGCATCTGAACCAGACCGGTAGCACTACATTTGGGCAGAGAACGTTCGGCACTGCTAAAATTAACTTTAGCGTAAGAATAAAATTTTGAAAGGGCCGAGTGGGCTGTATATAAGACACGAGCACATGATTATAAAAGTGTACAGCTTTAACTTGAGGCAAAAAGGTTCCTTTTAGGATACCGAGACTACAGCTAATAAAGTTGCAAGGTCTCACCCCGACTATTCAGCAGAAAAGTCGCCAATGCTTTGCCCCACAAGCGCAGGTGCAAGGCGGAAAAACATTTATATGTCAGCTTATGGCTCAGCTGATCTCAAGTGAAAACACTTCTGTTATATGAATATTAAGAATCAACTTCAGGGACCGCCAGTTCAAAGACTAAGCCCTAGACAATGGTCAAAGTCGACAGAGAGCCTTCAAAACAAGTTAGCTGTCAAGGAGCTGGTGGCAGTGGCATACGCAGTAAAGGCACGGTCGGAGTAATGATTCTGAATGCAAGCGTCTGCACCACTTAGCACAGTCCAAATTGATTGTAAAGAACAACAACAATGCTTTGAGAAATGCTATCTGTTACCGCGGGGGTTTTGGACCTCTCTATCTCGAGGAACGTGCATCACTCTTGACCAATGGCCGAGGAATACCTCCCCATCCCAGCATTACTCAGTAAAGCAGCACAAAAGCCAAAAGATTTCATAAACAATAGTGATCATATTGGAAGTGTCTGTTGTTCCCCTGGCAGTAGCTACCAGGATGTGTTGTTTGTAGGTGAGCCAACATTGGTAGCAGGCATTCCTAGACAAATAAACTGCCGAGAACTAAGAGGCAAATCATACTTAGGAAGATCCGCAAAGAAGGAATATGTTTTAAAGTGCAAGATACTGTCAAAAGGGTGCTACTAAAGATAGCACAATATCACGTCACCAGGCAGGACTAACCGCAAGCCCTGTTTTGGGTCTCATCCAATAAAATCGCTCATACCAAATTTTCTATATTTTTTTTTTTTTGGTTTCAATGTATGGGGTTCTTTTGGCCATTGAGATGTTGAAACTTGGAAAGCCTCTACGGGCTAAATTTAGAGTAAAATGACACTTCTAGTGAGGGCGAGATGTTTTGGCTCTGTTAGAAGAGCTAAAGAGCAGCGCTAAATAAAATAATGTAAAAATTTGCTCCCCGCTGGACTCAGAAGGCTGCAGACATGCCGAAAATAATTTATTGCAAGATAAATCCCGCATGTTTATAAGTGAAAGTTTCTGAAACCATTCTTTGGAAGCTAATAAACATGAACTATACCAATTTCAAATGCAAAGCTTTCTCTGAAAAATTAAATTCCAAAGCCATATTTCCCTTAAACTTGAATAATGTTTCACTTAGGGTCAGGGATGGCCAGAACTCGAGCGCCGGGGAACCCCATAGGGTGCCATGAGAACACCTGTGTTCCTACGAGACCCAGTTTGAGAACCCATAAAGTAACTGCACCGAACGGACATGCGACAACATAACAAATTTGTACAAGGCTAAGCACTAACGGCTGGCTCGAGGCTTACTGCAACAGTAGCCGCTCTGCCACAAGGTCCCATACGCTTTGACTCTGCCTAGCGCACTTCTCGTAACCGTCTGCTTTCCGCATCTAATGAGGTCGATGTGGATCGTGCTGCAGCGAGTGGCCTGGCAGCTCCTGTCAAGGCCAGGCTCGCGCGCCAGTGCAGTGTTGGGACGACGCAAAGTCAGTGCTGCGTCAGTGCGACTGTCTGCACTGGCTCGGCGCAGATCTATCGCTGAATTTTGTGTGCATGCTGGAGATTGCGGGGTGACATGCAGAGAAGCGCTGATATGATATTAATATAAGTACACTGCAGCATTTTTCGAACACGTTTTAAGGGAGGGACACTGGCTAGAGATTTAACTACTGGAGCTAACTCAAGTGAGTCAGAACGAAATATGCAGGAGATGTGTCAGATGTATGCGTATTGTGCAAAACTTTCAGCTCTCTGGGACAATTAAATATACTGCATAAAATGATGCGTACAGCGTTCATGAAGAAATCCATGATATGAAAATGAAGCCATTAAGCACCATTTTGACTCGTTTGATATACGAGTGTGGATGTGGGACATCGGGCTGTCTAAGCTTTATAACTCTGATGTAATATTTCAGGAAGAGTTATTACTTCAAAATATGAGATCCATATCTGTCATATGTCAATTCTTGGAAAACAGTTTTTTCTCCATGAGGATTTCAACTTAAAACAAAGTAAGTAGATAGCCCAATTCCTCAGTAAATTTCAGTTCAGAAACATCTTGATTAGTAGTTGTCAGAATACTTTTACCCCCAAACAAAAGATTCCTTCATATGAAACTTGCAGCAAAAAGTGGAACTGAGAAAAACGCATCCAAATATTGAACTCGCTTTTACTTCGACTACGCCTCACAATGTGTTGAAAATATTTTATATCAAATTAATTATTTGGCATATGGCTATCAAATTTAGTTTAAGATTGTATAATTAATTTCTAAAACCAAACACCTCAAATTTAAAAGAAAAAAATTAAAAAAAAATTTGTATTTAGGCTTGTCTTTTTAAAAATTGAAATTTTACCCTTGCTGAACTACCTAGAGGTGCAAACTATGCAAAGATTTGTTTTTTTTTCTAGATAGTTCACTGTGCCAAGACGAGGAATTTATGAATAGCAGAGTATATTAATGCATCTGCGTATGATACAAGCTTCTCTGGTGAGCTAATACAGCAGGCATCTGTCAAGGTGTGCTGTGTATGATCATTCTTTACGTTCGAATAAGGCACTGAGTGCGGACTATGCGTGACCTGCGGACTATGCATCGGTGCAAGCTTATCAAGCAAAAGCTTCTTATTTTTGACTCCAAATTTGTTTTGCGGAATATACACCGGGGTGCAGACTAGAGGCTCTGCACTATAGTCCAGGAAAATATGGCACAGTTCAAAGTCGGCACTGTGTCTTTGGGGCAAAGTCAGTTGCTGCGCTGAAACATGACTGACTGATTCTTGTGACTCTGTGCTAAGCACTGCTTTGTTTTACCTTTATCGATCCAACCATATAGAAATCACTTATAAGGACCACTTTAAAAACCATATAGAATAACTTCTAAGGACCATGTAAGAAAATCTTATAAAAACCATATGAAGACCACTTAGGGAAACCATGTAAGGATCTCTCATAAAAACCACACAAGAATAACTTAAAAGGACCATTTAAGACCATACGAGAATAAGAACCATTTCAAACCATATAAGAATAACTTATAAGAACCACTTATAATAGTCGTATAAGAGAATCTAATAAAATCCATACAGAAGTAGCCTATGGGAACCATATAAGGATCACTAGTAAGAATCACCATTTAAAAAACATATAAAAATAACTTACAAGAACCATACAAGAAACATATCTTATAATAATCATATCAGGATCACTTATAACAACCACATGAGATTAACTTATCCACACAAGTATGAGTTATAAGAACCGTATAAAAATCAGAGTTCCCAAGTGGGCTGCAGTCACCGTTTATAGACGGAGATGTCCTCCACTATGGCATCCACCGCCTTCTGTGCTTCGGGCCTCAGGGACTTCGCGGAGTTTCTTGAGCTGTGCCCGGGCATAGTACCACAACTCCTGGACGCCATTGATGACCTTCCGCCGCAGCACCTCATACTCCTTGGACGGTATGCCACTAGACGATGTTGTGGCTGCATGAAAACAATGATGCGAGCTCTGGTCTTGAACATTTTTATGCAAATTGTCATTCAATTTCTATTAAATTCTCATACCTACTGTAGTGTAAGCATAATTTCCGATCCCATAGCATTAACTCAGGCGCTCACCCATATCAGCCGCTGCTCCTAGCACTCGGGTAAAAGTGGTAAATATCCACGCGCTGCAGGTGAGAGGCGGCATGGAGGCATGCAGCAGGCATGATCATCAAGTTGTCTAGGACTTCAAGACCCTGGTTCTGTTGTATCAGAGTAACCGCCATCCTAGTATTCCTGACATCGTCTGGAGATTCAGACGATGTCGGCGCTCGACCCGCGAGAGCATCGACCGGCCAGCGCAATTGACGTGCAATCCCTGAACCTCGTTTCACCTTATTTCAAAGTGCAGCCGACGCCACGAGCCAATGGTACCAACCAAACGGCATCAAAGCACGACATCATGGTATGTCGTCCATCTTCCTGCGCGTAGTTCTTCCATCGACTAAACCAATCAAGTACAGCAAATGCTCCGTGACTCTATACTTCTAGTAGAATGTGTGTTCGTGGTTTGTATGTACTTGAGCTTTCGATTGTGCCCTGACCTAGGTAAGATGAAACAAACTATACGGCGAGTAGGTTAGTAGAGACGCTGTGAAATACATATTTGTACCATTTTTCTTTCCTCCCAGTTCTCTCAATATCAGAGTCGACCAATAATAAAATATTTGTATTCTTGGTTTGCAAGCTCCTCTCGGCACAGGTTTGGCGCAGTTCTTAGCAAAAATGGCATTTTGGTGCAAGATGTAGCAAACTTTCGTTCGTGGCTCAATTTGGCGCAAATGGCACAGCGCTTCCACCACTGCAGCCTGGATACGGAACCGGATCAATGTAACTGAATAAATGTGCACTTTCTGAGTGCAGTAACTAAAATATTAAGTGTTTGTAACTTATAAAAAGAAATCTTTTTTTTTTAATTTTTGTTTACAAGAGTAGGGGTGAAGTGCTTGGAGGTTCTAGGATGACACAAAGCACAAGTAAAAAATGTTTCAGACATGAATGGCATTATGCAGTTATCTCATCCGTGCTTATCCCTTGTGGTTGCTTGCACTCAGAACCTCCAAGAATGTTAAATCACCATGCGCTTCTGGATCTTCTATACTTTGTGCTTGCACACTTTTTGACAACCCAGAACGAGCAAATGAAGGACATTTCTTAAGAATATATTTGTAGATATAATTTGAGGGTCATGTGCAAGAACCGGGTGTGTGAAGGATGACACCTGTCATTTTAATTGAATTTAATAATTTAGGAGGGAAACACTGAATTGTGAAAGAGAAGGGTCTGTGAAGCCATTAAAAATTATAATTGAAAGAAGCACTTTACGAAAATGTTTTCACTTCACAATGACACAGGATCAGCTAGGTTGTTGCACTTCAATATTAACTGAAGAATTACGGTGACTACAACATTAAATTTACTAGTTTAATAATTAAAGCAATTATCAGGGTGTTTATGCAACTATATATTTGTAGCGAGTCTTAAGGCACGTGAGCTTCATGCTGCCTATGTAACAAATCTCACTTTTATTTACGAGAGAAGGCAGCAGTAAGAAAGGGCAGTTGTATTGACAGTCAGTTACAAACTATACTTACAAAACCGAACAGAAAATCAGTTTCGCTTACCAAAGCACGACTTGAGAAAGCGGCTCGTAGCCACTGGCGCAGCTTTCAGTCGGCCGACATTCGTTTTCGATTTTCAATGCAGACGAAGTGGCTCGAACCTCTCCTCGCCGAACTGCTACGACGTTCTCCCATCGTTATCTGCTAAGTCGATTCGTACGCATTACTATACTCTGTTTCGCATCAGGTTCTACGCAGCCGACACTACGATCCGACCGAGCCAGTCGGGCGGCGTCAAAGGTGCATCGTCGCAACGCTCGTCGTCTTTGTGCGTTCTGCTGTCGCCAGCTAAATCAATTGCGCGCAGCTGGTCTAGCAGGCGACGGCGACCACGCACAAAGACGACGGGCGCCGCGACTGATGCCATTTTCGAAGCTGCTCGATCAGCTCCGTCAGATCAGAGTGTTGGCTCCGGTCGAACTTGCTAATGCGGAACGGAGCATAAAAGACACGGCGCGCATGTCGAGTTATTTTTTAAGTGGCATGCTGAATGTTACAGCGTGGCGAAGAAATGCCGGAAAATGTCGAGCACTTAAACAGCCCCGGTCTCTCGTGATGTAAGCCCGATCTGCGTTTCCAGTCAAACTGCGAGTCATGTCTTGCAGTTGATTTCGCAAGCTTGTGCCGACTCTATTCGTGAACAAAGGACAATGAAGCCAGCGCCAGCTTGGCGGTTTGTTCAAAGCCAGCCTCACTGTTATGCGCCACGTTTTACGTTTTGGTGTTGACGGTTTAGTGTGTTCGAAGAACCTATGTGCTTTTGGGCACTTACCTGTTTGGATGGGAGGAATCACTACTAGTTGGCTCCTGGACCTGCTGCTCTCTTTGGATGGGTCTCTACAAAAAGAAAAAAAGATTTTCATAAAACAATACATATTTATATATAATTAAATAATTTTATGTTTATCTGTACTGTCATCCTTGCGTAAATTAAAACAGACAGGCGTCAACAACTCCTGAAATGGTTTCAGCTACAGAACTACATCAACTAACGATGGGAATAATTACTTAAGGTACCTACAAGCATCACCACACTCTATTTCACTGCATCTTATTGCTGCAGAAGTTATTAGTACATTAAATGCCACCTATCTGCCTCAAATTCTTCCCTGTACCAGTGCCAAGTTAGTGAACCTTCAGAAGTTGTGTATAGTTGTGTATTTAGCAGACAAAGCTGTCATGGCAAAAGGTGCCATTATTGCATACATAAATAATGTGGCTCTACCAGTGTAATTTTGTTGTTGTGGTACAGTAAACGTAAAAGAGAGAATGTTACTCCCAAAGGCCACATTTTTAACTGTCTCATTTGTAGAAATCTTCCTGGACATAATCGTAGTGGTGAAAGAATGTGGTGCAAAGTTACAGCCCTATGAATTAATCCTTCGAAGAGTTACATAAAAGATACCAACTAAACGATGCACCTGCTGAGGAAAACTATAGTAAAAAAAACTATAACAGTGATGGAAGTGGCATTTGACCTTTTGTAACAGGTTCTGTAGCAGGCACAAATATTGGTTTGGAGCAGTCACTGATCATTTTGGAACAGATGCCAACATCTGTTAGCACATCACTTGAGAATAAAAAAAGTGATTAGGGATTAGGAAAAAAGTGATTAGGGATTAGGGAAAAAGTGATTACGGTAGTGATTAGGGATCAGGGGCTCCTCTTTGATGCTCAGGCATATTACTTATTACCGTTTGTGATAAAAATATATACCACATAAAAGGAATACAGTCTTCTTAAATAAGACTCTAGTCAGAGTAGGTTTCATGTACAATGGGTATTCAAAATAATTGAGAAGTGAATCATAGCACAAAACTTCATTGGGTAAACCCTCTTCTCTCCATTTTACACTCAGTAGTTTGTTCAGCCTGTAAATATAATTTCTGTAAAATGCCAACAAGAACCACCATGTCCGCTCACATGCCTCCTAATAAAAGTGAACCCCGTAAGTTTATTAAACCTACCAAACTCGAGACTTTAATATCATAAACTGCAAAACAACCACCCCAAAATATTATAAAAGCTTACATTTGCGCTTTAAAGGTGATACTGGCCCTGAGCGGAGTAGGAACCAGAGTTACGCCAAAGTTCTGCCGCTCTTTCGATCGACAACTGCAAGGGAACTACCGTGACTAGCGTATTTATTCAAATATATATAGACCCTCGTTGTTTTCTCTCTATTCCTCTGCTGTTTTCTTTTTCTTTTACATCAAGATTAACTCATAATTAGGACAAAGTTCGACCTGTAATAATCCTGAGCATAATTTGCGTGTCTATCGTGCTAAGCGAGGCGCTCGCCCAGGTCAGTGGCTGCTCCCAGCACTCGGGTGCAAAGCGGTGAAGCTCGACGCGCGCACGCTGGTGAGAGGTGAAAGTGGCACGGTATGTACTCAGCAGCCACGGAACGAAGGCAGGAGGCAAGCACGATAATCGAGTGATCTTATCAGGAGTACAAGACCCTGCTTCTGTTTTATCACAGTAACCGCAATCGGCAATCCTACTCTTTTGTAAAGTTTTCCGAGGACCCATAGTTCCCGACATCGACGACATGGTCTGGAAATTTAGGCGATCAGCGATCAACCAGCCAGCGCCACTGATGCCCATGCATCAATGGCTCTAGCCGGTTGATTGGTAGCATCAAAGCGCGACATCATGGCATCTCGTAATTTCCTTGTACGAGTTCTTTCATCGGCTATACCAATCAAGGAGAGTCCTGTGACTTGCGCTTTTAGTATGTGTGTTTGCCTTGAAATTCGTATTCATGCAATTTTTCTGTCCTTCTACTTCTCCGAATATTAAGGTCAACTAATCATAAAACATTAAATTTCTTTTTTTTTTCGCTTTAAGCCAATTTTGGCGCAGGTGTGAAGCAATTTTTAGCAAAAATGGCATTTTGGTGCAATATGTAGCAGACTTTCGTTCATGGCGCAAATGTGGCGCAAATGGTGCAGCACTTCCATCACTGCTATAATGACAATGTCCAGTTGTTCTTTTGCGACACATACACTATAACACATGTATTGCGCAACTGCAGAAAGAAATTACGGAAATAATCCAATGTTTCATAAAACAAAAAGAACACTTATTTCTAACCTACCGCATCTGTCAGAAACAAGCATGAAAATACAGAAAAAAATTCACAGCTGCATTCACTACAAAATTTTGATATGGGGAAACCAGGAACTGGCTTCACATTTTAACTTCATTACAAAACTACAGATTTCCTGGAGTGGATTGGAACGAGTGTTTAGCGAATTTCTCCAACGGCTACGAAATTCAATGCCAAAAAGTGAAACCGAGATAAATGTGTTTGGAAGTTCAAAAAGTTTCACTTCAGATGATGCCGGCAGTAAAACGGTAAAAAAAGTTTCCAAATGTTGCAGAAGGCACAAAAACAGTATCGATCTATAACCACCAAACTCTGCATAACAATTATTTCTCTCTGCCTCTCAAATTGCAGCAGACTAGACAGAAAGAGCCGGCACTTCTTTCGCTGTTCGGTGGGATCGTGTATACATCATAATGCCAACAAAAAGATGCCTTAAGCTTTTGTTATCTTTTATTTTACATTGACCTCTCTTTTCTGGAATTTTTCCACAGAACTGACGTGGTGGCACACAAAAGAGCTGTTTACTTCGCAACCATCTGGAGTTTCTCACTCTTTTATTAGTTGCAGTTGCGTCTCTCAATAAACACCAATGTTGTATTGTTAATGTCAAAACTCGGCATTTCACAAGGTATTAAATGCAAACTGCAAGACACCACTGACTGTAGCCTCGTCTAACTCTAAATATTGCAGTAAAGCCTCCCTTTATAAAGTCGGTTTACACGCACACAAAAAAAGGATGCATCAGTCTGTTTTCATTTTTACAGTGATAAACATACACCGTAAAATCCTGAGAGATAGCCCACGTAACATCAAGAGCAAATGGGCCGAAATTTTGGAGTGGGCTAACTTTCAATGTACAATCAAGAAAAGTTTTAAAAAATTGCTATTTTTAGGTTGTGTCCCTTCCAAGCTTGTTACGGTGGTGAGGGGCAACGAAGCAAAGATGACTGTACTTCCCAGTCAGAAAAGTTCACTTATATCCCGCCATAGCTATACCTAGACGCATTTACGCCGAGGCCATCATTTATCCCAACACTACTATTACTAGAAGTGCGCTATCTTTTGGTGTTTAAAAAAATAGAGCAAATCAAGCCAAAAATAGGAGTAAGGTATCTTTCGAGGGTGGGGCATCTCTCGGGAATTTGTGTAGGTACGTGCCTGCGCAAGTTTACCACAACTTTACTATTTCTGGTACTTAAAGTGTTCATATAATAAAAATCCTAATGTAGCAAAGAAAAAAATGCAAAAAATAATATAAATACAGCTACGTATTTATATTAAAAATATAAATATGTAGCCGTTTTTAGAAAGGGGGGGGGGGAGAAGATTTGAACCAACTACCAGTAAAATATACTGTGGCTGCAAAAACGTCGACGTATCAGTCTATGCTACTTGTAATTACTGCACAATTGAACTCTCCTTCCCCTTTAACTTCCCCATTTAAACTCAAAATAAAAAAAAATAAAAGTTAGGAGTGAATTTTAGAGATTTATTAAAACTTATGTGTACAGTCTTTGCACAGCTAAGTTTTGCTTCTGGTTTGAACAACATGTTTGCTACAGCTGTTCCACATGCAACCAGACTTGCCCGTTAAAGCCCTCCCCTGGTGCCCACAATGGGCTTCATTCAGAGAGCCATCGACAGACGTACGTAAGATGCAAGCATTGTCCGTTAACGCAGCTACGACGTTGCTTTAATTACCTGGTAAGCTCGAAAGCATCTACATTCAAGAAGTTACACTCAGTTGGCTCAAACATGTACTGGCTGCACCGCTCAAATCTGTGCCGCTCTTGTAGAACTCTGCATACCACCCACACAGGGTGGACCATACTTTTAAAGGCTCTCACAGAATATAGTCAAATTTAAAAAGATAATCAAAAGCAAATAAGAAATTAGATTTAAAAAAATGCTCCTTGCTTCAAAAATTAGCAAGTCGTCTTTTTGTAACAGTCAAAATCATATTTAGAGTATATATGTCCTTTTCCCAACTTTCGTCGCATTTGTTGCTTCAGGTGCGGGGAATGGTAGCCCAGCGTGTTGATGCGCCACAGCCCAGAGAACGGGGAGCGAAAAGGGTCCCGGGTTCGATTCCCACCTCGGCCCTTTTCGATCCGGACGAGCATCATACCAGGGTGCGGTCGTGCAATCACTACCGCACGACGAACATTAAACATCCCAAGCTAGCGGCAGTGCCGAATCGACTAAATTTCTCGTCTTTGGCAGAGACACCGGGTGGCCATCAGGACCAACTGACTTCCCCGCTTCCCAACACACTTACAACACAGATACTCGCTTCTAGTACGGTGCCCGAAACGCGTATCCGACCGGTGTGTTTGACCGCATCCAAAAAAAACGGTCCCTCGATTTACGCACGAGTACTTGCATCATTCACACGCCCATAGCTTTAACACAACCTGTCTCAAGTTCTAATAAAACCCAAAACGAAGGAAAGAACAACCCAAAAGCGGAGACGAACCATACAATAAAGACCCGTTGCAGGTGTTATTTTCTTTTGCATTGTCCCTCGTGCCGGGTTATGTTTTGTGAAACTTTCATGAACGGGTGAGTCATTTTCTTTCTTTCCAAGCACCTCTCTGCTGGTCCCTTGCTCTTACTGCAGACACGTGTAGGCGACGTGTCTCGACGAAACAGTCACAGCTGCACCAAGAGAGTGGTACATAGCTCATCTTTTTTTCTTTTTCTCCTTCCGCATCAAGTTTTGTAATGTTGGTTAGAGTGCAATTGTAGCGGAGAGGGAAACAAGACTGACTTGATGGAATTGAGGAGGGCACGCAGCTCCTCGTTCTGCTGCTTGAGCGACTCGAGCTCGGCGACTGCCCGCGTCAGCCTCGCCAGCACCTGTTCGTCGGGCTCCCCGCTGTGGAACAGCGGCCCGCTGATCATCAGCACGACCAGCAGCCACATGACCAGCACGCACGCGATCAGCTTGCCCACGCTCATCGCCATGCTGAAAGCAGAAGCACCAAGGGCTGGTTTGCACACTTGCACTCGAGTGTGCACTCGCATGTAACCGCTTACGACAAGGGGCACGGTGGCGCTACCCATCGGGAAGCCCTGGTGGCGTAAGCTACCGCCCGATCCAAAGGGCTCAGCCGTATTCATCCATTCATCCATCCATCCAACCCTAGAAGAATTCTGATCCGCAAGTAAAGCAGTATTTGCGGGATCAAATCTCTGCACTATCCACGAGAAATGGTCCCTCGTAACATTGTCGGACTTACTTCAAGCCCACAGCAAAAGAATAACGTACAAAACATTATCTAAGTATGTTTGCGGATCACAAGCATGCCAGGGCTAGCCAACAGACGGTGCTAGTGTCCCACTGCATTCCCTCGTAAGCGGTTACAGGAGGGCACAAATGCTTGAACAGCCCTAAAAAGGCCAAAATATCCGGCCAGCATGCCTTCAATCCCACCTCCCACCCCATTCCTCTGTCTTACATTCCTGCCACCAGGCCGCGGACTTTTACACTACACACTTCGAACAAGCGCGAGCTGCCCGTTTCGAAAATACACGTTCTTGCCGCGAGGTGGCGATGCAACTACTCTAAATCTTCTTTTTTTTTTTTTTTCCTTCTTTTCGAATAGTGCGGTGCTTTTTTTGCTCGCGCGCGATACCGGACTGGTGAGATCCCGAGATAAAACTCATTACAAGGAGATCAGAATGCCGCGCGCTTTCCTGATAGTGTGTCGCGTATTAGATTATACTGACGTGGCTTTCGACGGTATGATGTTGGAATACGCGGAGTCCGGAGCCTTGCCACCTGCGGGTTATTTTTACGCCGGTATACTTTCCAAACCCAACACCGAGGCATCACGTATGCGATCCATGTATTATTTTCTGGTTCGGCGACGATTCAAATACAGAACTCGTTTAAGCGACAGACCGGGTACACGGAGGAGATCGGGAAATCCATGTTTGATACGTGCCAACTCTAAAACAGGGGGCAATAAGCTTGCTATTATCTTTTGAAGCTCGTTCCGGAACTTCTGCTGGGTCAAGCCTGCAAACGCAGTGCCGTCTCTACGTCAAAAAAAATACCTTGCGTACGCTAAACCACGCTC
Organism: Ixodes ricinus; assembly: GCA_037355805.1. Classification (NCBI taxonomy): domain Eukaryota; kingdom Metazoa; phylum Arthropoda; class Arachnida; order Ixodida; family Ixodidae; genus Ixodes; species Ixodes ricinus. Next base: position 36,758 of record JAZHYW010001220.1, read on the forward strand.
TAGGGATCGCGGTGGGTGTGTATTTGGGTTTGATGCCCTCTCGAACTCCTCAGCTCGCAAGCGTGATGTCGCGGTTTCGCTGTGTACACAACTTGACGGTAATTATATTTACATTTCATTCCTCCCCGTGGTGAAACCGTGAGCGGCCCAGCTCGGAATATTTCTGATTAAAAAGGCGTTGAGGGAATTTCCAACTTACGCGACAGTGAAAGGTGATCGAGCCCAGCGGGTGAGCGTTGAGGACGGCGAAGGGGACGGGCGGGACTTATTTAACGCCGGGGTTTGTTTGGCACTTTACGCCCATTGTGTGGTATGTGGGCCATGCACCGCCATGCCGAACAACATCCTCCGCATAGCTGCGCGCACGGGTTCGTCGTGCTGGGTTGGTCGTGCGAATCCTCTCGGGACGAGTTCTCCCAGCTGTTTTGTCGGTTGTGTAGGCTTGAACCGCTCACACCGCAGTGTCGTAGTCGTTAAAAGAAGAAAAAAAAACTTTAGCTAATGTAAACAACTTAACATAATAGGCACAATTTTGATTGTTTTCTCCTTATGTGAGTCAGGTGAAAAAACTTGAAATATTAACTTAAACATATTTCTGTTACGATTGTTTTGAGAAGAGCTCGTTGGTGTCATCGGTGTCTTCAAGGTGAAATGCTATTTTTAAAACGTAGAGATAAGTAATAAAATATTTTTAAGAATTTCAATAAAATAAGTCGACGGAAATTTTCTTGAACATCGGGTAATCCACCGTGGGGTAATCTATTGATAAAAATACTATTTGACTAGGTAGCGCAAGCTACCGCCAAGTCTAATGGAAATAGCCGCCATCAGCCGTTATGTGCGTTATGTGTTCATCTCTCCATTCATTCATCGCACCAAAATCAAGCATGGCCGCTCTCCTGCGCTCCTCTCGGGTCCTCTCAAGATTTTTGAGCTCCGCTCGCTGTTTTTCGACGTCTTCGGTCGTGTCGCCGGCTAAATTATGTTCCGTGTACAAGCAGCAAGCTGTCGCCAGGCCCTTTGTCTCGAAACGGTGAGGCGCCAAGGAGAAAATCCGCGTTTTGTCTTAGGCTTAGGCCCCCGCGGCGCCCCTCTCTCCTAGAACATGTGCTCCGCGCCGGTGCATATGAACTCTACATAACCTCTTCGACCTTGCAACCCGCTGAAACATTGCTCTTGTTATTTTGGGGGGATTTGAACCTAAGTTTAGAAATGCTTGTGACCTCTCTCCCCGAATCTGCATGGTGCAGAAGGAGTTAATGGGTTAGAAAGCACGCCCGAAGTCCGGCGATGCAAAATGATTCGCGACGCTTGTGTGATCAAGCACTGTCTCGCTCTAGTCGTAAAATCGCAACCCACCCGCAATCTTTGAATGAACTTGAGAGAATATCCGCAACGTCGAGCGCACCTCCGTCTTGTGAAGCTGAGGACACGAATTTTATACAGAAGGAGCACTCGGTTCGGCGGTCGTTCAGCTCGTCAGGCATCTTTCGATGGTATACCTAGTAATTATTTTTGCGGTGCTTCTCCGCCCAAATACGATGTAAAATAATTGTTACTTATTTTCATTTTGTATTTCCTACGGTACCCTACGTTCCCTAATAGCAATACCTCTGTCCCATTCACGTTTTCTGCCTTTTTGTAAATCGATTTATTGCTCAACCATTACCTTAACTCGTCGTTATTTCACCTTTTTATTTTTTTTGGGGGGAGGAGGAGGGGAGGGAGGGAGGGAGGGAGGGAGGGAGGGAGCAAGCAAGCAACAGGGAGAGGGAGGAGGAAGTCAGCCTTAAAGCCATGTCTGCCTAACATACTAGAGCTACAGTCTCCACCAATATAAACAACCCACTCGGAATGCACGGCTGCGACGGTGGCAGGCGGGGGCACTGCTCGCGATTCGGGCGATTTCATGACGCTCCGAGGGGAACAAAACTCTACGCAGTCAAACTGAATCGACACACACTGATGAAGCACTTTCCTCTCCCTTCACAACAACAGTGGAATTGCCCAAATCGCAAGCAGTTCCTTAGCCAGCCGCTGTCTAGGCCATGCGCTCTGAGTCGGTCTTGTTTATACGCTGAAGGCGGAACCAGTGACTTCTTCGTGTGTCCGCAGGTTACTAGCGAGCCAGGCCGCTTCACCCGCTGCGGCTGCCCAAGAAGACGACCCGTCGTCCCTTCAGAGTCGTCTGCACAGCCTCGACCGGATCCTGTACCGCGTCGACAATGAAGTGCGGAGGACCGGCCGTGGTCGCGGAGAGACGTGGACGACGTCTTTGCCGAGGTCAAGAGGATCGGTGAGACAAATGTCGAAATGCAAAGCTTTGGGCCTGCTGTAAATCATCTTGGTGCTTTCTGACAGGATGCAAATGGCTGTGAGGCCTTTCAGGTCTCCCTGACTCTAGCACAAGCTTTTTGACGTCTCGTCGACGTCGAGCGTGCACGCGCAGCCAAAGCAAGATGGAAGGCAACAAGAGTGGTGGAGGTCAGGCATTTAGGCTAGGTGGCGTAAGCTACCGCCCAATAAAAGGGGTACAGCCATCAGCATCCATCCGTCCAGCGTCCCTGCCATTCTCATTTTGTCAGCGGCCACAGAAATTTTTTCTTTCGAGCATGCCGGTTATACAAAAGCGTCTGCTCGCTTTTCTCGTCTAGGGAGTGTGACATCTTCGCAAGGCCTGCTGCTGGTGCGGTCTTGCGGCTCCTTCCTGAGGGAGGAGAGTCCCGAGCAGCGCACGCAGCTCGTGGATCGCGTTTGGAGCACGCTGCAGGAACTGAGTGAGTACAAGCACCGTGCGACGTCGCTCGTCTCATATCGCCCGTCCACGAGTTTATAATTTTGGGGCTTTCACAGGTTCTTCGGAATTTCGAAGAGGCTTAAAAGCACCGGTGGACTGCGGAGAAGCGGCACCCGCGGAGCTTGCTTCCGTGGGTGTTGCTTCTCCGCAGTGCATTGATGCTCGGTAAGAAGCGCCCTCAACAGGGCTAACTTGCTGCAATCTTAGAAAGGTACAAATATTACAGTCGCATGCTTATGAGAAAAGCATGCTTTCAAAGGCATGATGGTGCACATGCACACTGTTGTACTTGGGAAGAAATGAAAACTTTTTCAAAGTCAAAATCAGTTTTAAAGAAAAATGAAAGAAGAATTTAGAATATTGTGGTTATTATCAGAGTATACAAATGTGGCGCTAGGTCATTTGTGATTGTCAATTTCGTTTTTCAAAAATCGATATTGAAGAAAGGATAAATGCGTATAGCAAGAAGTTATATAAATCCCCTTGATTATGTAAAACCGGGTGTCTTTATAGGTTTAACTTTATGTCAAGTCTGTCGTTTCCTTGCCATCCCAATCTGGGCATAGGATTTTCTAATGCCACGGTGCATAAGTGTAGTTAGAATAAAATTACCTTAGCTTACAAACTGGCGAGTGCAAGGTTGGGAACAGCCTTCATCGGTTCAGTTAGGTTTTTGCTTTAAGCGTGGTGCAGTAGTGAAAAACTTGGAGATGCTAGCCAGTGTTTCATTAAAAAATATTTGGCCAAAACCACCATTTGCTTCAAATTCGCTTTGGAACTCAACTATTCGCTCCACTGTTTGCTCATGCCTATTTATATTAAAACATTTCATTTTTAAGTTTCTGACAAGCAAGTTTTATTTTATAATGTCACATTTAGGACATGTTTAACGGACATTCGTTAAGCGCCCGGCAACGTTGGACGTAGGTTCGGTCTCGTCCGGTTTGTTATCTTGGTTTTTTTTTTATTTTGTCTCCGCAGTTTGCGGTCCTTGCACTTCCACGTGCTGTTTGTTGTCTGCGCTTGGTCAGCTCAGTCTGTATATGCTTCACGTGACGCATGGTGCTGCGAAGTCCCCTGTATTCTAAAAGGTAGCGCAATTCCTCCTGTCCCCGCGTTTTCCTCCTTTCCATCGACGGCAAGCCTCCTTGCCCTCCGTCCGCGCCACGCCCCCACCGCCATGTCTGAGCGAGGCCCACAAGGCGCACGCACCTGTGCCGGGCACGGCCGGGTGCCGGGCCGTTCATGTTATTGCATACAACAAACTAAAGATTTCCTTCATTTTTTTTTCTTTTTTTTAAATGCAAGGATAGTTTTGTTTTCTAATGTGAAGACACTAGCGTCTGTGCACCTTTATCAGAGTTATAAAGCACAGGGAGATGTCTCTATCGGCAAATATAATAGCGCGAGCAGAGTTGGAATCGCTTTCTCCAATTCCGCTAAACGCAAACGATTAAAAAAAAAGATTGATGTAGTTGAGTGTTTTGGGACATCGGTATGCACTGCAAGAAATGTATTTTGTCTACCCTTTATCGCAGCAAAAGCTGAGAGCAGAGCACACGATAGAATGCACCTCTTCCTGCATCTAAACAGAGTTTCGTGGGCAAGGACTGCGTTGCTAGCGGGAGCTTGGGCCGTCGCTTTAAGCATGAACTGGGCGTGCGCCCCGCAAGGCTCGAAATCTCTAGCGTATGCTCTACTAAAACTTTTTAGTATCTTAAACGAAGTGCATTTGGACAATCGGCATCGCTCGAGTTAGACAAATAAAAGACACCATTACGCGTGCAAAACCAGGACTTTTCGGTAATTTTTAGCATCACCGATCGTTTTGTCAAACCAGCAGCTTGATTTACTTCATACACATTTTATAAACGTTGGATACTACCTACAACTGTGCACATGTGCATGGAGGAATATGCAACGTCTGCTATTTACATGCCTCGTGCATATAACTACCCATGAAATGCACTCACTTGTATCCCCTTGTAAAAATGAAAAGTAGCGCGTGCTCGGTTTGCCTTGCCAGCGCGTTTCTCATTTATCCCATATATTTGTGTTTTGATGTTCTCATGCGCAAGGTACACCCTTGAGTTCACTCTCAAAGCGCATAAGCTTTGCCGCACATCTGCGGGCGTACCTTGCTGCGTGAGTTACAAAATGAGGACAGAGAGATCCTTCAGCAAAGCCTTAAAAAGACTGGAGCAATTTTTTTCTATTGTTAATAATTTATGTTTTAATAATCACAGAAGACAAATCACATACAAAGATGGCAAGAAAATATTTTTACGAGGCAAAATATTGCACATTTGGAAGAGGTGGGCGTGAAAAAATGGAAGGAGAGCTGCATATGGTTTGAGTTTCCTGAAGCCAGTCTTTGCCAAGATCACTGGCTCAAACTGATCGTTTGTGAAGTGATCCTGAAAAATAAATACAGCATCGCATATTGTTAGTTGCCATTTGTGAAGCACCGATCGCGGAAATATGTTGCACAAACCAAATTGCAACGTGCTCGATCGTTAATGACTCCTCCTTTCACTAAGGCAATATGCTCGTGGTAACACTACAACCCTTTTATTTTAGTGGCACCCCAGTTCCTCACGCATCGTTCTCAACTCTGCCAACTCAATCCGGGCGAGCTAAGAGTGAGCTGAGTCAATTTTTATGATCAAACACTCGCGAAAAGACGTGTCTGAGTTCTTCGTGCCGGTAATTTAGTTCCGTGTTTGTCTCGCCGATTGCGGAAATAAGTTGCACAACAAAAGCATGAGTTGCTCGATCATTGGTGACTCTCCTTTCACTGACGCAATATGCTCGCGGTAACACTACAACCATTTTTATTTTAGTGCCACCCCAGTTTCTCACGCATCGTTCTCAACTCTGCTGACTCAATCCAAGCGAGCTAAGAGCGAGCGAGTCAGTTTCCATTATCAAATACGTGGGAAAAGACTTGTCGAAGTTCTTCATGCGGTAATTTTGTTCCGTGTTTATCTCATCTCATGCTCGTATTAGGCGATCTTCATCGGCGAGACCAAAAAGCAGGTGGTACGATCCAGAGTTTTAAAGTGACTTACCTCGCAAAGTCTCTCTCAGAGGCTGTCAAAACTTTATCGACCGATCCGGTGGTGCCATTGTTTTCGTCGCTGATGATTTTCTTTTCTCGTCGGAACGGCAAAAGCTTCTTCATTTTCGCAATGCTGTTTGTGCATTCCACATTGCAACATGATGGCATCGCGTTGCCGCCTATAGTAATGGTAAAAAAAAAAAAAAAAAAAAGCCACGTTTTGCTTATTGATGGCGTTGATTTGTAGCAGACCACCGAATCGCGCGGGATCTTGGGAAGGCAACAGTCACGTGTCACACCCGATCCAATTGAAGCGAGGGGAAAGAACTTTTGCGAGGGAAAGGGCATAGGCGAGGAGGAATTTCTCTTTCCTATTTCAGACAATGGTTTGCACTACCTTTAGCGCAAACCATTGTTAGCGCAATGGGGGCCTTAGGTGCTGCGGACGTGACTGAGGTCAACGTGCGATGCCCAAGAAATGCAACTTCCAATGGTCGTGTCTTAACAATGACGAATATAGCCTGCCGATCCAATGAACTCGTCTCGATTGAAATGTAAGCTCTGCTGAAAAACATTCAGTATCTTTACTGTGGGAGAGTTGCCGCAAAAAAGGCCGTATCAGAAGCGTTAAACACAATGGGAACATGAAGACGGGATTAGATAGCTTTGTGAGTAACCGGCCACCATGCGTACATGAGCGATTGGTCATCACAGTCCCAGGAGTCATCGGACTTGGAACAATGCACGAGTAGGTAATAAAATATTTGCAGTTTGTTAAAGAAGTTGTACTATTATAAAGCTGCCAAATGCAACACCGTACAATTTCCTTGAACATGTCTTTACAGGGCCTTGCAAGTCCTTGAAAACCCTTGAATTTTTGTCTTCTAAACCTGTATGAACCCTACTACCTTCATTGATCAGAAAATCTATGGCATGAAGAACGAGAAATTTAACTCAGGGGAGCCGCATTTTTGGCTACCTTTGCGGACTCGCTCTGGAAATGCAAAAGCAATAAGTGGCGTGACTCACGTTGTGTTTTTAAATGGCTTTTTGTTTACGCATAAAAAAAAACTCCTCAAATTGTGTTATTAGAACCAAAAGCTTATAAATGTTACCCTCTAAAAGTTCTGTGCGGGATACTAGGGTACTTGGGGCAAAATAAATTGTTATTGATATGCCGACGGGCTCGACGCAAAATTTCTCCCTTCTCGAACTGCCGCATCCCCGTGCATGCCAAGTCCAATGAAATGAAAGCTAGCATACACCGTAAGGAAGTCTTCCCAATTAAAAGTTGAAGGTAGCATTCAAGTATGCTGCTTCAAAAAACAGTCCTTTTGGTCGTCGCGCTGTAGAATGCCCCCTCGATAGCAAAAAACAAAGGTGCCCTTAGGGCAACAAGATTCCATGGTTTCTGGGCACCTGAAGAAGCCTTGGCATCCCATTGAAAACGCTAGGAAGTCCATTAAAGCTTTTTACTTTTTTTTTACAGCAGAGCTGTTAAGGGCTAGTTTCCCAGGATCGTGTCCCCCGCAAAGAAATGTAGACACAAAACTCTGGTTGCCACCGTCGCTCATAGATGGCGCAACCTTCGAGCCTTTCCACTTTGGCTTGCCGACTTGCGGCCGGCCATTACTTCATTCCCACCATAGTACAGCTTCGCTGGTCTTCCTTCTTCACCAAAGTGGAAAGGCTGAAAGCTTTTTTATGGGAACCTTGCAATTTGTTTCATTGGGGTATCGCAGCTCTAGAAGGCGTTCATGAGTATAGTTTGTTCCAACATAAGAAACAGGACAAGTTCCTTCTACAAAGCCCTCCTTGTTTTCCCCTTTAGCTGAGCGAATGCTGGAGAGGAGGAAACCTTCAATTGCGGCAACCACAGAGCCTTGTGGGAGGCGCCTCGTTCTGCCTCGCAACAAACTACACGCGTAACAAAAGACAAGGTTCTTTTATTGGGTTTTTCTTTCCTCTTTAATCCAGAGTGCCCGATGGACGTGAGCCACTACAACGCCCTGCTTCAGGTGTACCTGGAAAATGAGCTCAAGTTCTCGCCGACGGAGTTCCTGGCGACCATGGAGAAGGCGGGCATCCAGGCCAACAGGGTCAGTGTGGCCGGAGGAGGGAAGACAAGGCCAGACTGCCAGAAACTGACGTTAGAACGAATCACGGCACATTAACAACAATTCGAGATTGCGATTTTAGGCTAGGTGGTGCCAGCTAGCCTGTTAAAAGGGGTACAGCCGCTGTTATTCATCCACCCATGTCAAAGGGGAGCTCCGGTGGCTTTTCAAACTACCCAAACTAAGCTTATTTTCGAAATACCCAACTTCACTCTTTCTGTCGTGCTATTTACTGTCCCTAAATTCAAAATAGCTAATAGAGAAAACAGAAAAAAAAGGTGATGCCAAAACCAACATTGAAATTTTCACCGCTCTCCAGCGGGGTGACGTTGCACGCATGAATTCCAAGTCGAGCAGGCAGCCCAAAAAACACGGTACTACTTTGTGAATGTCTTAGGCCCGCTTCAGACGGAGCAATTTCACCCAGCAACTTGACGTCGCAACACCAGCAACACGGGTCGTCGGCGTTCACACGCAGCAACCGAATTGCTACGACTTGCTATCATCATCATTCACTTTGAATTTTCTTATACTATTTAGACGCCCAGCTACGCGCTAAAAACGTGTTTTTATATCTTTCAATGGCGTTGAGAATACTAACTCATCTTTCCGAAAAAGTTTATTTTAAAAAACGATCGATTTCAAACCAGAACCAAGTCTTTAGCTGTCATCATCACCACCACGGGGGTGTCACGTGAAAACATCGCGTCCCTGATTGGCTGCTGTCGCTTCAAACGGCTCGAGCTGCTCGTCCGTTTGAGCCGGACCCGATCTCAGCAATTCGTGTCGATCTAGGGAAAGCTAGGGAACAACTCCGCCAGCTACTCAAAATTGCTGGAAAAGTTCCCCCTTCTGAAGCCGGCTCTTATGGGTTTTTTTGACGTGAGCTTAAACAGCATTCATCTCACGCCGTCAAATTCGTGACCCGTAGGCAACAGCAAGCTACAGATCTCTATATTACTCCATATTACAATGTTTGACATCACGCTTTCAGTGTTGCCAGTGGAGCTTCTCGGACCAAATTTAAAACTTTAAAACATTTACTATACATCAGTATATTGTTTTTTTGTGTGTGTTGCAGGTGACATACCAGCGTCTTATCCACAGATTTTGCCAGGAAGGAGACATTTCTGGGGGCAAGGTTGGTGAAAAAGCGACAATATTGTTTCTCTCTTTTTTTTTTTAGAGCGCAGCTCTTAGGCGCTTGTTTTGGGTTTGAGCGGCGTCGCCGTCGCCGTTGGCGTAACCGCTCGAGGTCATGTGACCCCCAGGTCATGTGACCTCCCGAGTCACGTGACACCGAGGTCGCGTGACCCCCAGGTCACGTGATGATGATGACGATGCGGATGCCGATGACGTCATCAGTGGCGTCACTGATGACATCATCGGCATCCGCATCGTCATCGTCATCATCACTGGTGGCGTCACTGATGATGTCATCGGCATCCGCATCGTCATCATCATTGATGACGTCATCAGTGACGTCAAGTGACCCTCACTGAGGCCATGTGACCCCCTTCCCCGAGGTCACTTGGCCCCCCGTACCCCTCCCCCTCCTCCTCCTGAAGAGCTGCGCTCTAATTCGGCGTTACAGGGAGTTGTAAACGGCTTTCACTTTTTTTTCTTTAGATTTTAGTGAAGCAGGAAAGCAAATCTCAACAGTATTTGTGTTAGGAAATTTTCCCAATTAAAGGTATTCATGTTGCTTTTTCCACAAATTGTGTAGCAGGCTTTGCTTCTCAGTGCCATCTTTGCCTTACTGGATCTTCCGCTGAATTACCCTAGCATCGAGGAGAATGCTGGGAACGTAGGTACACATGGTGCACGCTCTCGCCTTGTCTGCATGAAAGATTCGAAGTGAAGAACCGAAATGAGGAGTGTACAAACAAAGTGCAAAGTACTGTTCGTTTGGGATCTTTGCTTCTACTGTCGAGACGGTTATAACAAAGTCAACGGGAATCGGAAATCTCGATATATCCGTTGTTCCCTTGTTAGTGAAGTGCAAAGAAAATGGAAATCGAATACGCTGTAGGCTATTTCGTTATAACCGACCCGTCATAACGGTCGACAGTACTTCTACAGTCACTTCTGGCGTGCAAGCACACCGCGGCAGGCTTGTCGGTGCTTGGGTAATTCAGCAGGTGGTATACAAAGTTATTAGCCGAATACCGTGCGACACAGTTTGCTCAAATGCAGTGCAAGTACTTTACCACCACAGTTTACTCACACCGGTTAATGCCAAACATTTAGAGTACCACGGAGGCATTCGAGGAAGAGGTTCGACTGGCTCTGGTGTCCAGTGGGTGATGAGTCTAGTGCTGCGTCGGTGTTCGGCTGGCAGTCAGCCTGTCAACTTCCGTTGCTTGCATCTAACCGGATATGGTTAGGTGCCGGCCACATAACACATTTTGTGTTAAAAACAGCAAAGAGGTCTTTTAGTTGTGCTGCCCTCCAGCGCGAGCTTGTTACCTTCAATAACACCTCGGCGTACCGTCGAAGTCCTGGCCCCGCCATTCTTATACTGTCAGTGACCGAAAGAGCTTCGATGGCAGCCTTTTAGTCCTGAGAGGAAAGCGGGAAGTGTCGTTGATTGTGCATTTCAGCGCTCCGGTGTCTTTTAGAAGTCCGCCTTGTCTATTCAGTTTGAGTCTGCAGAGGGCTGTCGTTTCTTTGCACACGTCGTTGACGGTTTGTGTCGTCCTGCAGCAAGATCCTGGAGCACATGAAGAGTCAGGACCTGCCGATCAACGAGAAGGTGTTCAACTCGCTGGTCATGGGCCACGCAAGAGCAAAGTGAGTCTGCTCATAGCAGCGGCATAGCTGGCGGGAAGAAAGTTGTTCACTTCGCTCTCAACTGCCTGAAATGGGCACTACATATGTCAAAAATAACTTTTTACCTGAAGAAAAAATTAATTAATGCATAATTAGGAGTTACTTATGTTATTTATATTTATAAATAGTGGTGATTGAAAAACCTTTGTTCTCTGAACAAGCTGATCTTTCAAAGTATCAGTTGGAATTTCATTTCATTTTTTATTTCATTTCATTTTTACTCGTAAAGGTCCTCATTCGAGGACGTTACGTAAGGGGGATCATTCATATTTCAGTTACAATAAAAAAACACTGAGTTAGGAAAAAAATAAAAAAAATACACAAGAGGTTACAACAAAGCAATTATCGGCGTATTCAGTTCTGACTTTTGCTTTCTAAAAGAGTATATGAAGACTTCACTATTAAGATTTATGACCAGCTGCTTTAGCATCATGAGTTTGTTTTTCCCCCGTTATGAATGCGCTGAGGGGTATTGACAGTCGCATTTACGGTGTCGAGGATGCCACATCTCTGCGTCGCACTAAGGGTGGCACACTGTTTATTTAGACGAGCTCGTGCACGCATTTAAAAGAAGATTGAGCTTTGTTTTTAGTTCATGTAATAATTCTGAATTTTGCTTCAAGTGAGAAAAAACTGCAGTGTAGTTATACAGTAAACTTTCGTTAATTCAACCTTTTGACGGGACCTTGAAATTGGGTCGAATTATCCGAATGATTGAATTAAAAAGGACAGAAAAGCGGTTAAGAATGAAACTTTCTTTATTGTCCAAAGTACTCACGGATGGTCTGCTGCCGTCTGCGCTTAAAACACGTGTCCAAAAGCATGCTCCGGAGAGCAGGAGAGCAAGGCGTTAACTAAACACACCACGTCCTCAAAAAAAAGCGTAAAAAAGAAAAAAAAAGCGTAAGTTTTATGAAGCGCGAACTGTTAACGCGAGCAGCCAGACCGGGCCTGCGCTGACAGAGAAAAATAACAAAAAAAAAAAAAAGGAAAAGAAGAACTTGCGTTTTCTGCAGCGCGCGAGATGGATCGCACACGATGCTACAGAAATGCGATCCGAGCTCTCGCTGAGAAAGGTTTACAAACCGACTTTGGCACCGAGCAACCAAACCGTCAACAACTGAAAAAAAAAAAAAAAAACTCCCTGTACCGCCGAACACTGGGCGCGCAGCTCTTGAGGGAGGAGGAGGGAAGGGTACGGAGGGGGGGGGGCAAGTGACCTCGGGGGGGGGAGGGGGTAACGTGACGTCACTGATGACGTCATCAATGATGATGACGATGACGATGCGGATGCCGATGACGTCATCAGTGACGTCACTGATGACGTCATCAGGGATGATGACGATGACGATGCGGATGCCGATGACATCATCAGTGACGTCACTGATGACATCATCGGCATCCGCATCGTCATCGTCATCACGTGACCTCGGGGGTCACGTGACCGGAGTCACGTGACCTGGGGTCACGTCACTGATGACGTCATCGGCATCCGCATCGTCATCGCCATCATCACGTGACCTCGGGGGTCACGTGACCTGGGGATCACGTGACCTGGGGGACCACGTGACCTGGGGACCACGTGACCTGGGGACCACGTGACCTGGGGGTCACGTGACCTGGGGAGTCACGTGACCTGGGGGGTCACGTGACCTCGGGCGGTTACGCCGACGGCGACGGCGACGGCGACGCCGCTCAAGCCGGAAACGGGCGCCTAAGAGCTGCGCTCTAAAAGAGAACTTGCACTTTTTGGCGCGCAAGATGGACCCACACGATGCTACAGAAAAGCGCTTGAGAGGCGCGTGCTGTCTCCGCGCCCGACTACGCACTCATGTTCTCCGCGCTCTCACGCCAGATTGGTTGCGCTGGCTCGTTTCATTCGCTACAATCCATCTCAACGGCATAGAGGAGCAAGCGCATATTTGCGCACGTTCGGCCTTGCAGCAAGAGGGCCCGTGTTTCGCCGTACATTGCTGGTTTTTCTGCCGTGGTGCCGTGCAATGTGAGCCGTGCGCATTCGCTCGGGACGAATTATCCGATGCGGAGTCATCCTGAGTTTGAACTATAGAGCTTTTCCTCCCATAGAAATGTATGGGCGCTCGCCGGGACTTTTGAACAGGATCTAATTAAACGAAAAGTCGAATTAACCGAGGTAGAACTAACGAAGCGTTTCCTCTAGTCGTTGCAACTCAAGGAAGATAGGGCGAGGGTAAGACGTGCCGGGGAGGAGGAATCAGACGGAACGCTGGAGAAGAAAGGGGGAAAACTCCTCTCTCTTTATTGTTCCGCCTGCTTCCTCCTCCCCGGCCCATCTGCCCTCGCCCTACCTTCTTGAGTTGCAGCGGACTATAGTTATACGAAGTCTCAGTACAGTTTGTACTTGCGGGAGTCCCTCTGGCCGGATGCTCATTCTGCTTTTGACTCGCAGTGACATGGAGAATGCAAAGAACATCCTGGACGTGATGAGGTGAGTCCTGGCATTCTATTAACCTTCGGGCATCTTAGTCGGATCTTCTTACCATTTACTCAGGAAGTAGTTCCAGTTTCTAGAGCAAACAAACAAAAAATTGTAATGAGTAGCATCTAGTCCCATACTGTCGATATAAAATTTGTATGCGCAATTAGACCTTACTTACTGCGCCAGCATTTGTTTGGCAGCATAGCGTTCGAGATCGACCTGCGATCTTAGCCCGCTGAAGTTATGCTATATGCACTAGCTTGTATTTGGTCAGAAAACGAAACCAAAATAACTGACTGGTATCGCTTTAGTGGCACGACATATGATCACAGCCAGAAATCTTATGTCGGAGAAGCCGCATACTCCACTAAAACTTGTTTTAAAGATGCGACCAGCTGTTCTTTAGCGGGCGGCAAGGGGTTAGCTTTTAGTCGAGGAACAATGGCGCCGCACCCTTGTGACGTTGCGTCACGGTGGAACCACGGTCGATTGGTTGTAGTGTGTACCGCAGCAGCATGGTGACGTCACGTCGTGGCCGTGCGGCTGATGATCAGTGTTGCCATCCTCAAGCCGAAAGTTTCGGTTTACGCCATAGACGCCCGAAACCAAACTTTGATCCGTGATATTAATAAAACTACACATTACGTCGAGAGAAAAATTATACATTGTAATTCAGGGACACTGCCTTAGCCGAAAGCAGTCGTAATCTCAAATGAAAAAATATTGGCCGGCGTTGCCTTTTAAGTTTGGCACTGTTATCTCTTTAGCATTGCGCTCCAAACCTGAATTTTTTTTCTGTCCTTGCATTCTTCCAGCAGCTGGATTTCTTTTGTTTCAGCTGTCGGGTTGCCTCACAGCCTGATGCTCTAGTTCTTACGTTCATTTTGTTATATAGTGCCTAGAATGCGTCTTGGACTGGTGCGTCTGATTGCATCTGAGACAGTGGTCTCTCGATTTCTACCTGACGGCGTCGTATAAATGTCGCGCTGTCACCGCTGCGACCTTGGCGGCATCACAGAAGCAGACGCAGCAGACGGCCATTGTGCTGCTGGTCGCTCTATAGCCTGACAGTCTGCAGAGGTTTTGGCAGTCAGGAGTTGGGATGCCGCGACGACAGCAACACACACATTTGGCACAGCACTCCGGCTTTTGCGACGTCATTTGTTGCCGCTTGGGGACCGGTTTCGATGCGTGGGCGAAACGGGACGCTAAACGCACGAGTCGGAGACGCATTCCATGCACCGTAATTACATTGAGGTTTTCAAGTTTTCGGGGTGTTTGTTTTCCCCTTAAATTTTGGAAGTGTTTTTCCAAGGTTCTACAAGTTTGGGGGCTTCTGGGGTTTTTGGGGGTGCACTTCGAAAACAAAGAGTGTTGGTTATTTTTGAGCACCACGAAACATCTTTTGGAAACGAGACTTCGTTGCTACATCTTCGAGGTTGTCCACTACACATTTCTGATAGATGAGCTCCAACCTGAAATGGAGTGCAATGCACCCTCTACCAGGGAAGAAATCTGTCTGGTTCAGGATTCCGTCCCGGGACCTCCCCAAGACTGTCGAAGTGCTCCAACGACCGAGCTAACCAGAAGCTAGCTGTCAGAGGTGCAAATAGATGCTAGCAGTTGCCACCAGTTTTGATTATAACCACCGCAAGGGTGAGATCGGACGTAATTAATAATTCGATAAAACGAAACACATTTTTTCAGAGCGCAGCTCTTAGAGACGCCCGATTTCCGGCTTGAGTGGCGTCGCCGTTGCCGTCGGCGTAACCGTAAGGTCATGTGACCCCCCCAGGTCACGTGCCCCCCCACAGGTCGGGGACCTCCCACAGGTCACGTGACCCCCGTGAGGGGAGGAGGAGAAGGAGGGGTATACCCTCCCTGATTACCCTTCCCTCCTCCTCCTCAAGAGCTGCGCTCCAATTCGGCGTTACAGGGAGTTGTAAACGGGTTTCATTTTTTTCAGCAGCCACCAGTCACTTAGAGGGTGCGAGTTGTGCTCCATCTCGGGTGGAGGTCAATTTATTTTTAGAGCGCAGCTCTTAGGCGCCAATTTCCGGCTTGAGCGGCGTCGCCGTCGGCGTAATTGCGCGGTGCATCATGGGAAATATCCCATAATTCACCGCACAGGAAGGAGGAGGGGGAGGGAGGAGGGAGGAAGGGGAGGAGGAGGAGGAAGAAGGGAGGAGAAAGGAGGGGGAGGGAGGGAGGAGGAGGGGAGGATAAAGGAGGGGGAGGAAGGAGGGAGGGAGGATAAAGGAGGGGGGGGGGCAAGTGGAGGGAGAGAAGGACTGGGAGGAGGAAGGAGGAGGAGGGGAGGGAGGAGGAGTATTTGGTAGGATGAGGAGTTGAGGAGGAGGGAGGAGGAGTTTACCCTCCCCTCAGTACCCTTCCCTCCTCCTCCTCAAGAGCTGCGCTCTAGTTCGGCGTAAAGGCCTGTTCACACATACAGAGGAGCGCTAAGTTGGCGCTTACGTGAGCGCTCCATGAAGCGCTCATGTGGCGCTTCCTAGCGCGTGACTTCGTTCTAATATAGCGTGTGATTAGTGCTTCAGTAGCGCCTTGTTAGCGCTCCAGTAGCGCCTTGTTAGCGCCTCCAGTAGCGCCTTGTTAGCGCTTCAGTAGCGCCGTGTTAGCACTTCTGTAGCGCTTCTTGTACCGCGGTGCTGCGAATTAGCGCATGCACTGCGGTTCCGGTTCCTGTAGTTGGGTGTGCATACCTGCCAACTCTCCCGGATTGTCCGGGAGCCTCCCGAATTTAGATCACATCTCCCGATTGTACGGACGCGACCTCAAATCTCCCAAAAATACCTGCCGTAGTTTTTTTTTTTTTTTGTGACGTTTTATTGTTATAATTATCACGCGTGTGTCATTGCGAGTTTCTCGAGAGTAGGTTTAGGTTACTCCGGTGGGTTACCACGTGACAATTCAGAGCAGTAGCGTAAAACGAGGGTAAATTTTCAAACGCCAAGGTACGAAACCTCTACTCCTGAAGTTAGAGCGCATTTTGGAACACGGCTTAAATGACCATGGGTGCGCTAGGCTTCAGTTTGCTTTGTCAGGTCGTCGAGGGAGGTGCGGAACGCCAAACTACTCTTCGTGTTTCCCCGAGTTTAGTTGGAACCACTTATCTGTTGGAACGATCAATGGCGCTTTCAAAAGCCAAGAAGAAGCACTTGCAAGTATTTCTGAGATCATACGCGACTAAGTTTCCGTGCTTTGTCCCTTCGGGGAAAGCTGACAAGTATGGATTCTGTACCATGTGCGCCTGTGATGTGTGAGCCTTTCGCACGGCGGCAAGCTTGACATCGAGATACACATCGCTTCACGAAAGCATCAGTACCATGCCTGGCCGTAGAAGGGCAGGGCACCACCGGCAGTTTACTCCAAAACAACTGCGAAGACAGTGATTCGTGCAGAGTGCCTTTTCACAAAGTTTCTCGTCAAACTAAAAAAAAAAAAATAAGGTTTCAATTCCCCCCCCCCCCCCCCCCGCGGCGGTCTTCCGAATTTTTATGTTGCTAGGTTGGCAGGTATGGGTGTGCATCAGCAGCACTATGGTGGACATGTTAAGCACTGAAATAGGAATGCGACAAATTTTCTTACATATGCGATTAGTGCATATGTGTGTGAACGGCTTAACGCCCAGAAGAGCCTCCTGGGTGCGCGAAATCTTCGCTACCGCGAGATACCGAAAGTACCCGGTGAACCTTGTTCCTAGGCTGAGGGACTGAGGCACAGAGCTCTTTTGAAGGCGATTATTTTTAACTGCCTGTCTTTGAAACCAGGGTTACGCATATCGAATAGAAAGCGATGAGGTCGTACCCAATCAATTAGTCGCTCAGAGTCCGTGCCTCTGGATTGCCTGCCCGACCATTTTCTTTGAGGGCGGCTCCTTTACTTCCTCTTCTTTCAATGCCAAAGGAAAAACAACAACAAAGAAATCGCCGTGCACACGCTGTTCCGCAGCAGCAAGCACGGCACAAGGAGCGTGAGAGCGCCAACAAAGCGCTTCTGTAGTGCTAGCAGAGCGCTAACAAAGCGTCCTAACAGAGCGCTACATCACGCGTAAGGAAGCGCCACATGAGCGCTCCTTCGAGCGCTCACGTAGCACTAACTCAGCGCTCCGCTGTATGTGTGAACCGGCCTTTACAGGGAGTTGTAAACGGCTTTCATTTTTTGTGTAAATCTTTTCCCCACCTTGTGGACTTCACCATGTTAGATTCTTTCTACCGCTAAGCGTGAACTCAAATCTGAACTGTCGAGCGTGTTCCACGCAAGAAAACGCCTTACATAGAGGAATGTCCGTGCCCAACAGAAATGCCCACCTGGAGCCGACGGCGGACACTTACTTCGCCCTGCTGCGCGGTCACGCTGAGCGTGGGGACGCAGAGTCCATGAACAAGGTGCTGCAAGAACTGGAGCGGAACGAAGTCTTCCTATTGGACGATCATTACCTCGGGCTCGTGAACGTCCTTGCCTGCTCCGGACACAAGCAGCACGTCGATCAGGTGCAGTGTGCTCCGCTGCGTTCACTCGCCTCGGTGCGGAGAGCAAGTCATCTGCTTCTTGTGGAGGAGTTGCAGTGATGTCAGAAGGACGCAGAGCTCTGATTGGCTTTGATTGAAAGGATAGTGGCTAGACCTCAGTGCTTGCTGCCTTGAGGTGTACCCACTATTTTTTCAATTGTCCAATAAGAGCTCGGCGTTCTGATATCGCAGCCCCTGTGCAAGAAGCAGAAGAACTTGCACTCCACATAGGTTAGTTCCGCGTTACGGGCAACTGCGTGCCACCTCTGAGGGAGCCATCTTGTGACTATTGTATACTGGGTTGCCAGGTCTGGTGACTTGCTTTTGGTGCATCCATGACGTTTGATTCTGCACATTTCTTTTTTTAAATACAACTTTAAAGGGGTAGGGAAACGAAATTTCAGCGCTCATTTTCTAGCTTGAATGTGTCGCATGTTGCACCCTAACCTCAAAAACACCAGTCTTCCGTTGAAAGGCACAAGAAAACTAATTTTAGAGCTAAATAAACTATCTTTCAATGTGCACCTGGTGGATGCATGCGGAGCCTACTTGGGAGGTGATCTAGCAACGTTGGGGAACTTGCTATGTAGTCGTGACGTAGCAGATTCCTTCGGAGCAGCGTCGCTCTTTGGCATTTCAACATTTTCCTTCTTAGCTTTCCTCCTCAACTCACAAATCGCTCATTGAACCAAACAGTCCAAGAAGACTGAAAGGAAGGACTCATCTCTTTCTTGGACCACGTTTGTGCACCCGGATGCAACCATTCTCCCCCTAGAAGATTAGCCAGCCGCTCAAAATTCGGACAAAAGTTGCTTTCCCCAGCCCATTCAGCCCTAAGCTGACAGTGCTGTGGAAGCTACGTGCTCCTTGGGCCAGCCACACGCTCGTCACCCCACGGGCACTTCGAACGGCTCGGTTGTAACGCGCTGACGCTATTGGCACCACCACAACGCTGACAACGCTACCAAGGGCAAAGCTCATAATCCCGCCAGCCTTGCTACGTCACGAATGCGGGGAATCTTTTCTTTCTGTTTTTGTTTGCGCCGGATATCCCATGACGCATCGCGCTCTCCGTTCACTTCTCTTCGGGCGCTCGCTCGAGTGCACCGTGTGGAACGAAAAATATAGCCAGTCGTTCAAAATACAAACGTGCGATTATCATTTACAGTTATTATCCGTCATGCTTGACTCATTTCCGAACGAAATTTGAATATTTCAATTTTTGTTTCCGTACCACTTCAAGGGCTTAGCCGGACGAGCACGGAAGATGGAATTTGAGGAGTACTCCATTTATTCGAATATAAGTCAACCTTTTCGTTTTGGAAATAACATTGTGCAATGCCGCTCGCTCTTCGGCAGCCACCTGTGCGGCGCACGAGAACCTGCGCCATGATTGGTGTAGCCGTGCTATAATAAGACGTCATTGTCTCTACAAGAGTGCCAGCTTTGCTGGACTTCCCTCTTCACGGGGTGGAAGGGCTCTCAATGTTTTTATTAAGGTAGCTTCGTGTATCAAATTTCTCTAGCTTTAAAGAAAACATGCGAGATTCCAACGGGGCTACCCGCGAGTGAATTTCAATGTTAGTGCCTTAAGTCATGTGGGATTTTGGTGAAGCTCAAAATAGTTAGACACACAAACGCTACCTCGATGGAAACTACACGCTCTGCAGCTCTTGTTGGAGGGTTTGCGTGAAAATGATTATTGAAAGAGTTAGCCAATTAATCTACCTTAAAATACCGAGCAAGTGCCCCCTCTCGTGTAAGCACCCCTCCTTATTTTATGAAAATTTAATATTTTTGTGACAGCCATCTTAAACGTTATTTCCAAACCGAGTGAGGGCTCTCCTCCCTATTTTGACTGGATAATCTCTAAATTTTGAGGGGGTGCTTGCTCGGTATTTTATGGTATGTTAATTAGCCAGATGGGCACTTGACACAAAATCTTGACTTGCTCAGCAGGACCGTGAACAATAGTGCGTCGGTTAGACACCGGCTTTTTCTAAGTCTTGGCAAAAGTCAGCTGAACCACCCTGTATTTGAGTGAGGAAGTTAATCAACCCCAATGGCTGTCTGGCGTCTCCGCTGTACATGAAAAGTTTAGCCAGTCCAGTACGACCGCTAGCCTGGGGTATCTAACATGCATCACCCACTGGCGACAATGACCGCACGCCTGTACGACGCTCATCCACGCCGAAGGGTGCGAGGATTGATCCCAGGATCTCTGGGTTTCGCAGTGCAAGCTTTTGCTCCATGCGCTCACGAGCTGTGGTTCGCTGACACACTCGGCCTCACCCTCCCGACCCCTCGGCCCCGCAGGTCCTGGACAAGACGCGGCGTCTGGCCGGCTACACGCAAGACTGCATCAACACGTGCATGGAGCTCCTTGCCCTGGGCCACGACGACGTGGCGCACAAGGTCTTCCTCACCATGACCTCGAGGCTGGAGAACCACGGCAACTTCTTCGTCTCGCAGCTCGTGCGCTCTGGCGCGGTGAGTCTCGCCTCCCCTCTTGAGTATGGTGGCATTTCTGTTCGGCAGTTTCATTTTGTCCCTGCAATTTTCAAAATTGGATAGTTTTCTGGCTGTATTTTTAACACAGAATGAGTTTTATCAGCCATTTCTTTATGAGAAAACTATCGTGCTCAACCGTTAAGCTCGACCATTACACGTGGTTTGAAGTTTTGTATGCAAAGGACATCGGTTCATAGGGTTCGTTTAAAAATGAATACAAGAGACACTCCCGATGGGAGTTGAAGTTGGGACCAAGTGGTTCCAGCCGGATATTATGCTGAATGGGCTAAGCAATGCAGGTGCACAGAAGCAGCCGTGGGAGGGGTGGCTGTGGGAGGAGCAGTTGCACAAGGAGCAGTTGCGTGTGGAGCTGTGGCATGAGGAGCAGCTGCATGGGGAAACATTTAACAGTTGGCTTTGCCTCATAGCACCTGAAATATCATGCCACAGCCATATAAGGCGAAGCGAGCGCCTGTATAAGTAGAGCTGGCTTCCCCTGATTCAATGTCCTGCCATGGTTCCGAGGTAGCCTGCATTCGACCGTATGCAGGAAAGCAGCGCTAGCTCGAATGTGCCAACAAAGACCAGGGT
The DNA here is from genome assembly GCA_037355805.1 of Ixodes ricinus. Taxonomy (NCBI): domain Eukaryota; kingdom Metazoa; phylum Arthropoda; class Arachnida; order Ixodida; family Ixodidae; genus Ixodes; species Ixodes ricinus. Next base: position 57,654 of record JAZHYW010001220.1, read on the forward strand.
ACGCAGAATGTGGTGAGCTACTACCGTACAGTTAAAGCGAGTGGTTCCAATAGCCCCGCACAGATCAAGCAGCCCCCACCCCCTCGACACACTGCGCAACCTACACAGTTCAGGCGTATAACGAATCTACAGATGATCAAGCTAGTGTGATCTTTTGTTGAAACTACAAATGCAGTCTTTTAACTTAAGTGTGTTTTATGAGAAAATTATCATGAATGAGAGTCATGAGCAAGTTTCAAGGACAAGCGTCAGTAACGACCAAGATGAACTATCGGCATGAACGAGCATCATAAACAAGACACACGCTGGGAACGTTACACGACGTTAAGGTTACAGTAAAACCTGTTTAGAATGAACCCACATACAGCGAATTATTGTCGATATCGAACTGACGGAAAATATAAATAAAAAGCGTGTAAAAAGTACTTTTTATAACGAACAACATATTGGCTATTTGAACTTTCAACCTGGGAAGGCTTCCAAAGACGCAAAAACAATTGTCTTCTAGCCTGTCCCTTCCCCCTTCCCTAAATAAAAAAAAAAAAGTAGGGAAGAAAGAAAATTCTAAAAGCTCAAGTTGCGAACAAAATTGAGCGAAGACAAGCGATTCAGAAGGGGAGAACTCTAAAAAATACACTCTACATGCACGCACAAAAAAAAACAAAAAACTTTTCATCCCAAAACGGTTGCCCACAAAGCGAAGCGATTCAGAAGGGGAGATAAGCTAAAAGAACGAACTCTGCTTACAACGAATGCATCGTGGAAGTTCGTTATAAATGGTTTTTGCTATATCGAATTACCTGCTATATCGAACCGATCGTCGTGTTTCCTGCTGTTCGTTATAAACAGGCTTGACTGTATACATAAAGCTTACAAAGTATCACATAGAATCAACGTAAGAAAAATGCCCTAGCAGAGCTCGAACCTGGGCCGGTGCAGTGGTAATAAGGAATAAAAAATATGTATTATGCACCTAAAACAATTTGTGAAATGCAGCCGGGATGCAAATCCAATTTTACTCACTTGCAAGAATTTGTACGTGTAAATGGGACCGGTAATCCTTTTTCTTGCAGCCCCTCGAGAAGATTGTGCATTACTGCAACGACTTCAAGTCCCGCGGCTTCAACACGAGGGCTCTGATCCGCTGCACGGAGGTGGCGCTGCAGAACAAAAAAGCCGGTAGGCTTCTCTCTGGCGGTTTGTGCATGAGCTGCAGAAGTTGTCTTGCACGTTGTCATCAAGTGTGTTGACAGCGAAACATTGCCATTTCAGAGTTGGCTTTGGGTCTGATCAACGAAATGCACAAGCAGGTGAGTGGCGTCATGTTTGAAGGCAGAACTCTGAATTCCGGTACGCTTCAAAATAAGTTTGTTCTAGCTGCAGTTTTTTATTGACATAGTCTTTCAATAAACTTGTCTGTCAAACATAAAGTTAAATTTCTTTTTTTTTTAGGGGCGAAGTTTTTTAGGGTCTATCTATGTCCGTTTGGCGCTCGTGAGCTCACGTGCTCGTGTAAAGGGAAAAAAAAAATGATAAAAAAATATGCTTGCGCAGTTGACAGGATTCGAACCTGTGTGGGGAGACCCCAATGGATTTCTAGTCCCTCGCCTTAACCACTCGGCCACGACTGCGGGACAAGTAGGGGCTCTGAGATGTGGTAGTAACTGAAGAGCTGGGGATGTCACGGATGAAACGTTGCATGTAGCATGTAGTAGAAGTTAGTCAGCCACAATGGACATCTGCTGTCTCCGCTGTAGGTAGAATTTTAACCAGTGCAGTACCACTCCTAAACCGGGGTCTTTGATGGGCATCGTGAGTTTTCGTCAATGTTTTTAGATTAGGGTCAGTTGGGAAAGAGCACGAGCGCGACATGGCAACGGAGCGCGCCCCACAGTAGCCAACGATGCGGTGGCGCTGTGGCTCCGGCAGGATCGGTCCCTTGCGTGTCGTCTGCTAGCCTCCTGCTCTGAGAGGCGTTGGCACGCCGCCAACCAAGCTGCCGTATGACTTGTAAAGCAAATAATTACTGCTGAACAAAGTATATTTAAAAAGAATGTGCACACCAAAGCAAAAAATAAAATGGAAACATATTGTACAATGTCTTCCTGCCATGAAGTGCACCTATCCATGGCTTTATCTCTTTTCTCTGGGGCACGCCTGAAAGCATTGGTCTGATAACGGAATATCGTGCTCATGCGTCCAGTTAGTAAAGCAGGTCGCTGAGAAAGAACATTAGAGACTTTTAATAACTGTTACTGTGTACCGCAAACCGCATTATTGGAGCCTTGGAAGCATACTTTTAAGCGCGCGTGCCCAGATGATACCGTGACCGAGGGGCGCGCGCTTAAATCCCAATGGGACGCCAGCGCCGCCTCTCGGGAGCGCGACAAAATGGAGTTGCCGCCTTCCGGGAGTTTCCCAGCTGACCTTAACCTAAAAACATTGGTTTTCGTGTTTGCAACAGAGTCGTTCGTGCCATCTTTCGACTATCTTGTCTCTTATCCGGCTTGCACATTGCGCCCAATTTTTCATGTGCATCGTGCTTATAGATTTAGAAGTCGTGGAGTTCACCATTTTCCGAATAGAACTTGCAGGTTTAGCCTCACTAATGTTATAAAACAAGTGTTGTCCTTGGGGAGCTTCAAATGCAGGTGCACCCATGTTTTAGCTCTTGCAACATTAGGAAGGTTATTGGTGTGTCCATGGGAATATAATTTGTTTACTGTTCCAAAATTACCCAAAAAGAAATCTGGCGCATGTTGCATTATTTGTGATTGTGTTTTCGAACATGCCTTGTGCCTGGGAAACTGGCATCCCGCATACAAAATAAAATTGCACCATTTTTGCTGAGAACAGGTAGAGTGTGCTCGTTTCGCCTTTTCAGTGTAGTACTTGGTGCCTCCTTTTACTCGGTCAGTGAACACATTTGTTACAAACAAGGCTAAAGCTTCTACTTTCCCGTGGAGTACCTGGTGGTAATGATCTGCGCTGTGAATCCGGTGGACGGTAGGGCAAATGTAACAGTTCCTCACACAAAGTCTGTGTGGACTGCGACGCCGAGCGTCTTTCTTGTTTTATGTGTTCAGACTCCGGCATGGATCACGTTTGGCAGGACACATTTTCCGGGCATAATCTTTCGCCAGGTCCCTGCTTTACATCACCGTAACAGGCCTGCATGCATAGGGAGAATGCAAATGCTTGGGCCTCGTTCATGATCAGTGCATTCATTAATGAAGTTAGCATGCTAACCAGTCAACTTGATTGTTTTAAATGCACAGCCTTTATTGGTTCAGCTCGTAGCTCCTTCGCGTCCATGGCATGTGGATTCGATTGTCATATTACGCTGGTGACGCCATGGCGTTCACGTGACGTCATCGGCATTTTAAAATGGTTCACCGTGATGTCATCGTGCCCGTGTGATAACGTCGCAGTGTTCACGCGGCGTTATCGGCGTGAACTCTGTGATGTCACGGGGTTTGCGTGATGCTATCAGTATGACAGCAATCGCATGACGCTACGATGTCGCACGACACCTTGACGTCGGGCGACTCACCATAATGGTACATTGTGACACCGTGATGTCTAGTAACACTAATGTGAGCCGGCCTGACATCACGTCACATGATTAGGGGACATGACCACGTGCTTTCCTGATGGCCATGTGATGTCGCATAGCACTGTGACGTCATAGTGTCGCATCGTTGCATCAGGCGACGCCATCACGCCGCAGATGATCTGTGTACGCCGCGCATTTAGAGCGCCTTTCGGATATATCGCCAAAGAGACGGGCAGTTTTTACGTGGGAAGACGAAGCGACTGGACGAGGGATCCTTCCGAATTGCAGGAACTCCCGGTGCGCCACCACTACTTCTACCCCGTGCTCCTCAGCAAGAGCGGAAACGACGATGGCGTCTACGCCGTCCTCAAGTCGATGATGGACTTGGAGCTGGAGCCGAACTACGAGACCCTCGGAGAGTTCGCTCTGCCGGCCCTGGACACGTCGGACCCCGAACGGGTGGTCGGAAAACTCAAGGTGAGTCACGCTGGCTTTGGCAAAGCAGTACAGCGGGGAAACAACGACCTTTTCCGACTCCTTCGGAGTTCCGGCTCCGACCCTGGACTACCGGCCAACACTTAGGCGAGAGAATTTGCTTCCTGGGGCGGCCGAAGTTTCACCGTGGAGCCTGAAACGCGTTTCCTACCGGCGTGTTTACCGCGTCCTCAAAAGTGGTCCCTCGATTTTCGTCCGACGACGACGCAGAAGTGTCAACCTCGTCTGTCGCAATCCTGGCTTCTGATTCACGGGAGGAAGGGCACTAAACACACCAGTCAAGAACGAGTTCCCGGCAGCATGATTTCGTCGAGCGTCCCGCATTCTTCGTAACTTCCCAGGAAATGTATGCCTCATTCGGAGGGAGGGAGGGAGGGAGGGAGGGGGGGGGAGGGAGGGAGGGAGGAGAGGAGGAGGAGGAGGAAGGAGCGGGGGGGAGGGAAGGGAGGGAGGGAGGGAGGAGCGTACAAAACAGTCGTCATACATTTTCATGACTGAGCGAGTTAAGACTGTCTGAAACGGCTGAACGAGTGGAAATAACTTTGTTGGGGGGTTAACTTCTTTGTTGACTGGACAATGCAAGACAAGCAAGTTTTCTTCCTATAGGCTTGGTTACACGGGATGGCTAAGGGTCGTATAATGCTGCAACACAAAAGGGTGTAAGAGGGAAAGAATGTATATTTTTAGTCACATTTTTTTGTGGAAGTACCATATTTACTCGCACAATGAACGCACTCGCGTAATGAACGCACCCCCAAGTCGGCTCTCAAAATTTCGACTTTTTTTTTTTTCATTTGCGTAATAAACGCATTTTTAACTCGGACGTCAAAATTTTGACCCCCACCCCCACGCGCTCGAAATGAACGCGCTTTTCTATCCTGGTGCAGCGAGGTCGCGAATGCATGGGCAGCGTGAGCGAACAAAACGCTTTGTAAAAAACGTTAAAAAAAAAAAAAGATCCAACAAAAAAAACATTAAAAAGAGCTTTTTTTTTTTTTGCACAGTGCAGTTTGGATTTTGGGGTCGCGCGCTGTGCGCAAAGAGTTAAGAAAGAGAAGCGGAGAAGACCTCGCCTAAGCAAAGCGAAACAAAACAACTTGCAAAAGACGGCCAAAAAAAAACAATCCACAAAATTTAAAAAAAAAACCAAAAAAAAACTTTTTTTTTCTTTTTTTGCACAGCGCAGTTTGGTTTTGGGGTTGCGCTGCAAGAAGTTAGGAAAGAGAAGCGGTGAAGCCCTCGCCAAAGCAAAGCGAAACAGCTTGCGAAAGAGTGCAAACAAACAAACAAACAAAAAAGATCCAAGGAGAAAAGAAAAAAACGTAGAGAGGTTTCTTTTTTCTTTTTTGCGCCACGCAGTTTGGTTTTAGGGTTGCGCGCAAGGAGGTAAGAAAGAAAAGCGGAGAAGCCCTCGCCTAAGCAAAGCGCACATAAGGAAGATCCTGCCCTCGCCTCCTCCTCGCACTTTGGAAAGAGAAGCGAGGAGCCCTCGAAATTAACGCACTTTTCTATTCTGGTACAGCGAGGTCGCGAATGCATGGGCAGCGTGGGCAAACAAAATAACTTGCGAAAGGCGGGGGGGGGGGGGAGGGGAGGAGGAGGAGGGAGGAGGGAGGGAGGGAGGGAGGGAGGAGGGAGGGAGGGAGGGAGGAGGGGAGGGGGAGGGAGGGAAGGAAGGGAAGGGAAGAAAAGAAGGGGCACGGAAGCAAGAAAAAAAAAAAACATTGAGAGGAGCATTTTTTTTGCGCATCGCAGTTTGGTTTTGGAGTCGCCGCGCCGCGCGCTAAGAGATAAGAAGTTGCGTCGATTTTTGCGCGATAAAAGGTCCGTTCATTGTGCCAGTAAATAAGGACGCAAAAATTTTACCTCGCGTAATGAACGCACCCCCCAACTTTGGCTCGATTTTTCGGGGAAAAAAGTGTGTTCATTCTGCGAGTAAATACGGTAGTAGGCTATGCAGGTGTTGTTCGCACATTGGGTGTTTGGGATGGTTCCAAATTGGTTGCTGCTTCGTTTTAAAGAAGACAGGTCAGCATTTTGTGTAACGAAGCATTGACCTTTGACATTTTGAACATGTGGTAGAGACTGCCTAATGCCACACTTGCAAAATGTAGAGCTTTGAGCAAACTCTACTGGAAAAGGAGTCGAACAACGCTGCATTGTTCCCAGACTGTCAAGTCTGGAGGGACGGCACATCTTTTAGGACTTCTTTGTACTTTGAAAAGTAGGAATGAAAGGTTCCAGTGAGGCTCAGCAGCTCCCTTATTCTAATGCATAGGCATGCACTGGTTCTCTTTTTTTTTTTGGGGGGGGGGGCACTTTATTTAGGTTTAGATAACTTTTAGGCCTGAGAAATAACGACAAATGTTGTAACTTCGGCTGATGTTGATGTTGTCACAAGTATTGATGCCTGTGTGCCATATTCAGTGTTTCATGCAGCTTCTAGAATTTCCTTAGTGCCTTTTTACCCGTGCGTTCGATTGCATCTGCAGCACGCTTTCTAAAAACTGGCTCTGAGAGTCTTGAAGAACAAGTGAAAATACTAAATCCACAGAGACACCTCCATGCTACGACAATCATTTCTTCGTTCCTCCATGCTCCTCCCTCATGTCAGTTTTTTTGTTGCCGAGTTTGACGTCTTGCTGCCACTTGAGGATCAAAAACGAGTGCACATTGTTTTGTCCTTTTGTTTTTGCTCAGGGCATCGGAATGAGTGTGGGAGCCATTGTGAACCCGCTTGTTTACCATTATTTGGAGACCGGCAAAGCCAAGATGGCCCTGTCCACCGGTAAGAGAGGAAAGCCTCGCAAGTGTTGTTTTCTTTTTCTTTTTATTTCACAAACCTTTTTTTAGAGTCCACTCCTTCTAAAACCAGCTGATAGGCACCAATTGTAATGTAACACCCGAGACAGAAATACGGGAAAATTTAGAAACTTTAAAATCCGAAGAAAAAGACAACGGTAGGAGAACGTTTTGAGACGTCCTCCTACCGTTGTCTCTTTCTTTGACTCAAGTTTTTTTACCGCACCACGGTCTTGGGTGTTACATTACGATTCATTATCACCAGCTCACCTGCACACTCACCGTTATTTCTCTTGTGGGCACGGTTGCTTTTTTTATTGCTATCTCGTAACTCAGTTCTGCCACAACGTCTGCCTCAAGTGTTCTCCTGACGCATCCGGAAATTGAGGCAATCAAATAGCTCCCCATGCCTTTGTGCATATGGGGATAATATCTGAAGCTTTTCCCATCCCTACGCATGTACCAAAATTATCCTATCAATACGCAGATCGGCATATAGGTCGGTGGGGATATAGGGATTTTGGGAGAGGGAGACTGGGATATAAAGAGGTGGGGATTAGGGAGGTTGAGATATAGGGACGTAGGGGGGATATAGGGAGATGGGGATATAGGGGGTGGGGATGTAGGGGAATATGGATGTATGGGGATTGGGGATATAGGGAGGTGAGTATTTAGGGTGATGGGGATATTTGGAGATGGGGATATAGGGGGTCTTGGACAAACCCCACTAAAGTCACTGACAGCTTAAAAATGCAGGGCGTGGCGAGTCCCGAGCATCTGATTATCGCTCCGCAGCCGGTGCGAATGCAGCACTGGCCAACAGGAGCTTTGAACAATTAATTGCGAAGCAAGAAGTGCCAACGTGATAAAGCCACATCCTCCGTTTCCTAAGCCTTCGGCGACCATAGTATCTGTTCGACTCATTTTGGGACTGTCTTTCGGGTTGGGCGCCGAGCTAAAGAAGTCGGAAAGCAAGCAAGCAAAGTTTGGGGACCATATTTGCTTGTTTAGTCCGCGATTTTGCTACAGCCGAGTATGGCGTCCCCGGAGGAAATTTACCGCGGTATTTTCGCCGGAAAAATAAACCCTGCATTGCCGAAACTCGGTCTCCACCCAAGCGTGACGACTTTGGTTTGAACCAGATGCCAAAATGCAGGAGCCTGCTATTATCCAATTCAAAAGTTATAAGCGATTTTCTGACTTCTTAAATGGAAAATGGTGGCCAACGAAGTCCACGGATACGTGTGGCTGAATGGCAAAAACTATACCGGGAACGGTCCTTATTTTCCCATTGAAGGTTTCAGGAAATCCCTTACTATAACTTTTGTATAAGAAAACGGCGAGTTCCAAAACATTGGCATCTCGTCCAGACTGCTAATGCCAGATTTGGGCAGAGGTTGAGCATTTGGCAATGCATAGTTTATATTAAAAAAAAAAAAAAGTGTTGTATAATATTTTTTTTTTTTTGAGGGAACTAGGGGACATGCTTAATGTCCGAAATGTGCAGCACTGCTTGAAAAAGTACATGAACATATCTAATGGATGAAAACCGTAACACTTCCACTTGCAGCCGAGCAGTTCCCTGTGAACCTGGTGCCCTCACTGCTGGTTCCTGCAATGGTGAACTGCTTCAGGGAGTCCAATGACGCAGTCACTCTCGTCAAGGTAGCTTTCGTTGCCGCTCTTTGCGGTGGATCTTAGTCTGTAGAGGGTCCTAGGGCTGGGTTCCAAACCCAAAGTGTCACGAAATCTAACGAAAACACGATAACACATGTGGAGTAGGCGACAGGCTAAGAATGCAGTAGAAGCTCCGCCCCGAGTGCTCGCCCGCTGCCCGCTCCCAGGTTTTGGATGCGCGCGCATCGAAGCGTTATCAAAGGTGGAAGGGTCGTGCTGGAAGCAGATTGTCTACCGAATTCATAACCTGCCACCAACTAAGGTTGTCTTTACATTTGGTTGTACCCCGTCGTGGGAATTGATCCACTGGATTCTCGCTCGGTCATTCGACGCCTTATCCGCTGCACTAATGGAGCGGCTTTGGCAAGCGTGGTTATAGCTGGTATATATGTACTCGTGTTGCTTCAGAGACATTGTTGCCCCAGTGGTGGGAGGAGCTCTAAACGCTCTGCACATTCTGTGTCTTCCGGCTCTGTCCTTAAGACCACTAAGTTAAGTTACTTTTAGGGGCGAAGCTCCTTAGGGGCTAGCCATGTCCGTAGGTCCGTCCATAGGTCCGGCGTCGGTGCTCGTGCTCCTGCTCGTGAGCTCACGTGCTCACGTGTTCGTAAAAAGAAGATTAAAAAAAAAAATAATAATAATTAAAAAAAAAAAAAAAGCTGTTGGCGCAGTCCACAGGATTCGAACCTGTGCGGGGAGACCCCAATGGATTTCTAATCCATCGCCTTAACCGCTCGAGCCTCGACTGCAGGACGAGTAGGGGGCTGTGAGATGTGGTACTAACTCAAGAGCTGGGTATGTCATCGATGAAACGTTGCATGTAGCCGCTCAACGTCTATACAGGAGAGGGCGCTGCGGTCAAATGCGTATATAATCGCATTAAACTTTGCATGCATTGGCTCAACGTTTATAGACAAGAGGGCGCTGCGGTCAAATGCATATATAACCATGTTCCATACCACACATTTTCTTTCTGACATGGATGAAAACGAACGAAAGGCTCCCGCATGCTGCGGCTCAGTGTCTACGCAGACAAGCACCACCAGAGCTTCGCCCCAATCAACATCATTCACCATGTGGAGATGCGGTCAATTTTTATTGTTGTCTTTCGCAAGAATTTTCGAGCTTGTTAATGTTGTATGATGAAATTAGGATTTCATAAGGTATCAAGTAGGGCTAGTTGGTACCTATATGTGTACACACAGCAGCACAATTTAGACAGAAACAATGGTTTCTGTTTAGTTTTTTTCTCTTATCCTCGTCCAGTGTCTCCGCCTATTTATTTATGCAGTAGTTTTCAGTGTTTAGCGCAAAAAAGAAAATAACAAACCTGTCGATAGGCTTGAGTGTAAGACTAGGGTTCTTGGTTTGGGTGGTCTCATCTTCAAATAAGGTGTATTATGAAGCAGCCCAATATAATAGTGTTTTTCTTCCAGCGTTTTTTTAAATTCTGAAGGGCAATGGGTTTCGATTGCAACATGGGGGTGTTCAGACGGAGCCATCTTTTAATGCATCACGATTTTTCCTTATTTGGACATTCGGATAGGTCGCCTGTGCTTGTATAGTATCGTCATGTGACCTCTGTGTTCTTTCTTTTAGCTGTTTCGACTAAAAATATATATATTTTTAAATCTAAGATTTTTGTTGTTGTTTTGTCTTGTCTTTGACTGCAGCTACTTTCTGGTGGGAGAGGGCCCAACGCCAACCACTGCCTCCAGGAAACGAACGGGTGAGCCTTGAGAAGATTGAAGTGAATGCCTTCACTGTTTACTTATTTCAATGTACGTTCAGAATATAGTAGCCTAAAAGTGACCGGCACAGGCTAGAAATGACTTTAGCTTAAAAACCGTAAAGCCTGACTGTAGATGCTTGAGGTACTTTGTAATCAAATTATTTTCATTTTTTCGATATAGAATTACTATTGTATTTACTCGCACAATGAACGCACTCGCGTAATGAACGCACCCCCCAAGTCGGCTCTCGAAATTTCAACTTTTTTTTCACTTGCGTATTAGACGCACCCCCAACTTGGACGTCAAAATTTTGACCCCCTCCCCCGACGACGCGCGAAATTAATGCACTTTTTTATCCTGGTGCAGCGTGGGTGAACAAAACACCTTGCAGAAAGCGTTAAAAAAAAAAAAAAAAGATTCATTTGAAGCAAAAAAACAAACAAACATGGAGATTACTTTTTTTCTTGCACAGCGCAGTCTGGACTTTCGGTTGCAGCGCCTCATGAAAGGAGATAAGAAAGAGAAGCGGAGAAGCCCTCGCCCAAGCAAAGTGAAACAAAACAACTTGCAAAAAACAAAAAAATACAAAAAAAAACAAAACAAAGAAAAAAAAAACTTTTCTTTTTTTGCAGAGCGCAGCTTGGATTTGGGGTTGCGCGTCGCGCGCAAAAAAATAAGAAAGAAAAGCAGAACAAAAAAAAAAAGAAATGCGGAAAAAAAAAAGACATGGAGAGGAGCTTTTTTTTTTTTGCGCATCGCAGTTTGGTTTTGGAGTTGTGCGCCGCGCACAAAGAGATAAGAAGTTACGTAGATTTTTTCTTCGGGATAAAAGGTCCGTTCATTATACGAGTAAATACGGACGCAAAAATTTTACTTCGTTAATGAACTTTCCATTGATTTTTCGGGGGAAAAGTGTGTTCATTCTGCGAGTAAATACGGTATCTCATGACAACCAGTTGCCTTTTTTTAGCAATCAATAGCTTATACACAGTCGGTGATTGGTCTTCAGTTAGGGCTTATAACTTTTCGGTAGGTTTTCACTAGTTTTTCTACAATTTTCTAATTGTCTTGATGTTTTGATTATCGGTTCTTAGTGGAATTTCTAGGACTTTCTGATTTATACACTACTGTTTTATTGCTTGTCTGTTTAACTGCTGGGCACTACCTATTTACAGGTTTAACACAGAACGTGTTTATGAGCAATTTTCTGACAAAATCATCATGACCGAGCATCATGGGCTAGTGTCACAGACGGTTTTCATGAACGAGCGTTGTTAGACAAGTGTCAGAAGTGAGCAAAGGAACAACCAACACAATTGGAGTGTTACACAATGTTAAAAAATATTTGAAAAGAAAAAATCAGCAGAACCCATCCTTTGGGAATGATTATCTACGTTAATGCGAATAGCATCAAACGGTGCGGAGTTATGCGCGTTCGTCAGGTGGCCGGCACACTCTAGATACGCCAGCCCACTCTTGAGGCGATTCTAAATTTGTTGACACTTTCACAGCCCTGCGCACGATCTCCGCAGCCCAGCACGTGCGTTTGTGTCACTTAGGAAGGCGAGCAAAGCACGCCCCATACGCACAAACACTCAAAATGGTACCGACCAGACTTTCTGGCGTCTCAGCTAGTCTCAACCAACGGTACTCTAAACGGTTGTTTATATCTTTACCATAGGACGCGCTTTACAGCGCTGTCACAGCTACCGGTGCGCGCGCGTCCCATGCACGAGGGCTCATTCCGCTCTCGTGAGGCTGAGCACGGCCGCTACATCACCCTCTCCCGAGCGCGGGAGAGGGTGAGGGAGATGGAACGCGCGCGCACCGGTAGCTGTGACAGCGCTGTAAAGCGCGTCCTATGGTAAAGATATAAACAACCGTTTAGAGTGCGTTGAATGACTGCCTTCATAGCTCTGTGGTTAGCGCGTCTGCCTGCTGATCAAAGGGTCAACAGTTCGAATCCCAGCCGGCGCCGGTCTTTTTATTTATTTATCGACCCGCGGTGTAAGAGGTTAGATAGCCAGATAGATAGATAGATAGATAGATACATACATAGGCGAAAAGTGCGTGAAGTATCCAAAGAATGCTATTCGCATTAAAAATCATTTTTTTATCAGTCTGCTTGGGACATGCGTGTAAAAAAATTCATTTTAAGCGGAAAAAAAATTATTATTTTTAGAGCATTATTGACGGCGCGAGATTTATGACGTCACAAAATGGTAATACACTCTTTCCATTTCAACGAGATGGTCATCACTCTCTTCACCTCAACTTGATGGCCAAGCCGATCCACCTCTCCTCCACGCGCCCGAAATGCCGAGAGAGAAAACAAGTGGAAAGAAGTGATTACCGACTAAATCGCGTCTCGCGCTGTCAATATTGCTAAAAAAAAAAAAAAAAAATTTCGCATAAAAATAATTTTTTTGTACACGTGTCCCAACCAAGTTGTTAAAAAAAAGAAAAAAACTTTTTTTTTTCTTTTTAGGGGTTCTTTAAACTTATGTATAAAGCTTATAAACGCCTATGCCACATGCCGGCGAGGTTTACACCTTTTGAAGGAAGATAATAAAAAAAAATAATTAATAAAAATTGATAAAAAAAAGAGAAACAAACAAATGAATCAAAGCAATATAAACAATAACACTAAGTAATAAAATAAAAAAATAAATAACGTAAATAATAAAAAATTTAGCACAAACGACGCATGGAGTGTGGTTTGTGCGTTGCACGTTTTCTGTTTCCTTGTCTTTGTCATCATGATCAAGCTTTTATACTTTTTGCTATACTTCTTTTACAAGGTCTTACTTTATTCTTTACTAAGAAGGTCAAGTATTTAGTTTTGATTTGTCTTCCTCAAGAGTGCTGTTGATAGCCTTTCACCCTGTTTTTTTTTCTTTTTTTACTTCGCTCAGTTTTATTTCTCGTCTCCCACTATTTTAAGAGGACGCGACGCAGTCACAGGATTCCGCCACGTTATCACGTTATGCGATGTGACGTGTTGTGCTGTATAACATTGCACGACACATCGCCTGTCTACGAGTCACGGTACAAACAGAATTGCACTAACGCCATAAGCCCACTAACGTATTTGCTTGCGAGAGTTTTGTTGGAAATGACCGAAACGGGCTGTAACTCCTTAGTTTTCCGTGTTTCGTGTCTCGAAATAATGAATATACTTCCCAACTTGAATTGCTCCAAGTAACTGCTCGGTTTCTGCCTTAGCCCACTGTAAGACCAGTTCACACATTTGCGTACGGGTCTGATCAACTGCTTGCGTTAACTTGTGACGAGAAAACACTGATTCCATCTATCGGTACCCGCAGAAAAAAACCTTTCGTCTGCATCTAACTAGTCCATGGGTCTTGCGTTATCAGAGAAACCAAATCTATGCGCCATCTACGAGGAATGGTTGCCCGTAACATCGTCAGAATTATTTCGAGCACGTGGCAAAAGAATGACGCGTAAGTTACACGCGGATCGAAGCGTTCCATTGAAGCGGCTGCAACATAGTCGATCGCGTTCGGACGCAAACGTGTGAACTGGCCTTTTTTTCCACCGTTCATATTTTTAAAACTCGTCAGTAGACAGCTTTACGAATGAGAATTCTCTTTGAGACAGACTGGGCCGGGCGTTTCGTCCTGGACTGCCTCTCCAACAAGGCCGCCTTGCCGTCCGAGGTCGTCACGTGGCTGGTTCCGGAGCTTGCGGCCAACGTACGTCATTTGCACCTCGACCGTAATCATTAACCGGTTGACAGTTTCTTTTTGCCTACGGTCGCGAGAATCCGACTGCGGCGTTTGGGTGTTGTTATCGAAGCCCTCCCTCTGGTTTTGTGGAATCTGTTGCGAAGTACTGCCTACACTCGGCACCAACCTTTTCGTACTACGTTGCGAAGGCTTTTGACCTATCGTGGGATCTTTCCACCTTATACTACGCCAGATTCAATCGAGCTACGCTCTAATCGTTGCCAAGGTAGCCGCACAACGCAACAAGTTCGATCAAACGGTTTATCAACTCGCATGCTGTCGCCTAAGTCCTGCTTCCCCTCCGGATGCGGCAGCAGGTTGTCAGCTTCCTCAGTGAGGACTCCCCTACCAAAGACTCGTAACTGGAGGCCATCAAATCGAGACCCCTCCATGTCAAGACTCAAGTGGAGACCTCAAATCCGAACTGTCCTGACCACCCCCCGCCTGCTATCTCGTTATATTACCCGCCCAACTTTTCTGTCTCCCGCTCCCTCACGGTCCAGTCGAGGATCTCGCGCTCATATAAGGCCACGGGCATGGGCCAGTGCTACAGTGCCTGTCTGGCGAGAAATTTGCGGCTCCATACGGTAACGCGAATTTCAACGGATGTTCGCCGATAGGCAAACAGGACATGCCTTCCTCGGCGCCATTTATGTGGCGGGGTAATGTCGGCTTCGGCACTAGAGACGACGATGGAGCCGACAAGTGTTCGCACCGGCGAGGAATGTGGGCTTTGGCACCGGGCACGTGGAGGGCAAGCAAAGGGTCTCCACATTATGTATAACCAGACTAGGTTTTGTAGTATTTGCAAGATCAAATCTAGGCACTGTCTACGAGGAATGACCACTTCTAATGTTGTCAGGACTATTTCAAACATGATGGAAGGGTGATGCGTAAAGAATAAGTGTCTCGTTCGCATCTGTTTCGTACGTGCTTACGCAGCTCCAACGGCGCAACAGAAGCAACGTCAGTGTAGCCTGGAAAAGTTGAATGCCGAGTGTGGAGTAGCAGTCAACGAAGAAAGAGGAAGAAAATAGATGCGGTAGGCGTGCAAAGAAGTTTGACCGTTCCCCGGCCCCTCTCTCGGGGCGGTGCGCAAGTAGAAAGTAGAAAAGGGGAAATATTTAATCTCCTTGTTTCGCCTGTATGCGCAGAAGTTGATAATGGTGCGGAAGCGGACAGCGTGGGCAGGAAAGCCTCGAGGTTTGCCAGCTGGCTAGTGCGAGTGAGTTGCGCAGAAAGAGTGAACGTACAGGACAAACAAATGACGTACGCACCTCTTTTGAACTTTCTGTCTTATCAGCAGCGAGTTCAAGAGCCACGTTGTGCATTATTGCACCGGGGGTATCCGTGACGAGTGAATAAAGGACTTCGTAACTATGCTAGAACTATCTGTCGTCCTAATTATAAGTAAAGGCCGACTATGCAGTTGTGCAGATCTTGGTTAGAGTGGGATACAATATTACTAGTTCGAACAGCTGCTCAGACAGCTGTGTGCAGCTATACATTTGTCTGGTTTGTCTCGGGTAGTTGCGCTTAGTGGTCGTCGGTTACTTGCTTTTTTTCTGGAGCACTCGTTTTACCGTAGCACCTGTTACTATACAAGTTTTCACCTCAAGAAAAACGGACTTCTTGCGTATTGTTCATACGCCGTGCAAAGTAGTTCTTACAGGATGTGGCCGTCCAAAGATGAAGCGATACTTTTGGCCTTTGAAACGTGTACGTCTTGATGAGATAACATTAATCTAAAACGCACCAACATATATCTTAATTATCTACATAAAGGGGGAAATTAGTAAGAATCCGCAAGGAGCCACACTTTTTTCACTACGGTTCTTGAGGCGAGAACGAGTTTAGTTAATAGAAGGTCTTCTACGATTTGCTGCCCATCCCTCGTGCTAGATTATACTCGTCTTCTTTTTGTTTCATAGTTTTACGTCTTAACAGGGAATATCTTAGGGGGCTGGATTTCATAAGAAAACCCACATGTTACGCTCATCCGACAAACAGGTCATGGTTACACAAGCCCTGACAATACGGAACACCGTGACATCACGTGACGGTGACGACACAGTGTCGTGCGACATCATCATCATGCCACGGGACGTCGCGTGATCTCATTGTGTCATGCGGCGTCGTGGTGTCACCTAACCTCGTGACGTTTCTCGACGTCACACAGACCGCATGTGTCCAGCTCATTTGTAACGCACTTTGTGCGTCTCCGAGTTACTCAATACGATCGAGACTGCACTCAAATTTTCTTCTTTGCCCGTTCTTGCGAGACTCCCTTAAATGGCGCAGTCACATTGTTTGGGACCTGCGTTCAGTGAATGCAACCCAGTCGTCTGCACGTCTTCTTCCCAAGGACGTCAAGATTGGCCAGGCCGCGGCGGAGACTCTGCGAGCTCGTTACGGCAAGAACCTCAGCTCCTCGATCCTCGACGTGAGTCTGACCTGTTTGTCCTTGTCTGTTTGCTTCGTCAGTGCCTCTCGTCAAGGGTTGACCCACAGTCTGTGACACGTTTTCGCTCTGAGTGTGACCAAGTGCTAGCTAGTCTGGTTTCATGCTACTGGTTCTTTTAATAAAGGCTTTTAAAATAAGGAGGTAGAACAGAAATCTCACTTGCTTAGTGTTTGGGGAGTAAGCCTTTGCTTTGTGCCAAAGGTCACTTTGCTTTGCTAAAGGAACCTCATTTTGTGAAACCTGCCTGTGTTAAACTGCTTGCTAAAAGAAAATGCAGTACGTGAAGCTGATAGAACTTTGACGGTTTCATACATTTCTGTGTTTGTTCATGAAAATGCATTGCCACTGCAGATGCTCGACAAGATCTCCACGGAAATGCTTGACGAATCGGACACCTTGAGTCCTGGTGCCATTCCATCGCAGGTAAGCAATGACACGGTTGCTGTGTTCGACTGCGACAAAGTACTCGTGTGGACTTTGTGGTTTCAAAATAGGGAGTGCGTGGGCCATCTTTAAAGTCCAACTTATGTTCCCTCTTCAAAACCTAAAACTTGGATAGTTACCTATTGTGCATAACGGTGCGCTAATGTGTTAATTTTTAGGCTTTAACACAGAATGTGGTCTAGGGCCGGTTTTCAAGCCTAGAGTGAGAATCTAATAATGCAGCCAGTGTGGTTAGGACCAAAAACTTTTATGGCACATTTTCCCTCAACAAAGAAGGCTTTTGAACCTAAGTGAGTACACTTTCTTTCCATCCGTTTCGCTGACAATGACTTCATTAAGCTTTGTAAATTAGACTGCTCAGTTGAGAAAGGTTGCCTGCTTGCATTTACCCTCCAGCACAAATAATTGTGTGGAAGTGTTTTATATTCTCGAATACAAAATGCTCAATTTGAAGAACTAATCAAATAATACAAATCTATATTCAAATGGGCCTTTAAGGTTACAGGACTACCGTATTTACTCGCATAATCCTCACACTTTTTTTTGCGGAAAATCGATGGAAAGTTGGGGGGTGCAAGAAATATATGCAGGGAAAATTTCTCGCAAAAAACATAAAGCTCAAAAAAAAACAAAAAAACGAGGCGGCTGTTAATTGGGGTTTTCACGCCGGCAGCTACCTACAAGGTTTGAGAACTACCAATACAGGACTTACCTTAACAATAAAACCACAGGTTTAACACAAAGCAAGATTTATTTACAAACACAGTCTGAGTTAAGACTTACCTACGTCGCTGATAACGACCTCAGTCCGTATCAGTCCTAGCATCGCTGGTCGTCGCCTCCCGATTTCTCAACGACCGCGGGCTGCGCGAACGCCGTCTAGTTGCGCACACGCGAAACCAGATCAACGACAGTGTGACTAGGGTCTGAGAGATGGCGCTAGGCTGCCTAGGGCGCCTCGGGTCCACCGTGCCTTGGGCGTTCGAACCATTAAAAGGGCCGCGCCAAAAAATGCAGGCGGTGGAGAGCGCGTGCTTCCTGCGTGTTTCGCGAGCAGGCGACTTTCGCCGCTGCAGTTTTGGAAGTGCGAGGATTACGCGAGGAAAAGGAAAATCCAATTTTTGGTGGCTCACATTAGGGGTGCGAGGATTATGCGAGTGCGAGGATTACGCGAGTAAATACGGTATAGATTCAAGGTTGTTTATTGGAGCAGACCAAATAAACACGTAGGAATTTATTGCAATAAATGAAAGCGAGGAGTGGTAGTGGGTAGAGGCCCCAACTGAAGGTTCAAGGTCGGGCTCTACGTGCTTTAATCGAGAGTTCTTTCACGTCCGCTTCTGCTTTCCCCAGTATCGTGGTGTTGTAATCAGAAACCGAGGAAGTGTCCGTTTGCTCTCTTTTGAGGAAGCTGTCTGTATCTAACACGAAATTGATGCGAGTGTCTTCGCAATTGTCTCCAGAATGATATGACCATAGAAGAGCTGGAGGGCCATCTCGTGGAACTTAAGGTGAGCCGAAGGCCCGCAAATCTTCCTTGCACTTTTGTGGTGGGTGGGGAAAACGTTGTTGACCCTGATTTACATATTGCGACGATTTCCTTTCAGAACAAAGGGATGAACACGAGGGGTGCACTGCGCCGACTGCTGCTTCTGCACTGCCGGTACCGGGTAAGGTTAATCGATTGGTTGATTGATTTAGTGTGTGTGTGTATGTTTGTCTACATACATACATATGTATGTAGGTATGTAATTTATGTATGAATAAATCTTGGAGTTTTGTAAGGCTCTAATCAAGTTGACATTCTAGGACTCTAATCAATCTGCCTTTCCCATGAATACTGTGAACCACCGTTTATCCGAATGTGTAGCTTGCTTCTGCGTGAAAGGTGGAATAGAAAATCTGTCGCTTAATGTAAGTGAGAAGTGGGGGAGGCTTGTAAGGAAAGGACTAGCGACAGCCTAGTGCGAGTCAGCACTCATCTTGTCAGCGATGAACGACGACCGCACCAACAACTGGAGAGGGGAGCGTGTCAACGCCACGTTCACGATTGACCCAAGACGGGTCCTGTGCCGACGAGTTACTGCGTTTGACTCCTTCGCAGCTTTGCCTCCAGGCTCCTCTCGGAGCAGATTAAAGGAAGCACGTGAATTTTTTATTGTGTTGTTTAGTGGAAAAAGAAAACATGTGCTAATCATTTTGTTTTGTTTTGTTCTGGGAGCACATTGTTCAAGTTACTTGCACCCTAAAGACATGAGGTCAAACAGGCCATCTGTATTTTATCTCTAGCATTCTGTGGCTCGTATTAACACTTCCGTTATTTGCACACTCTAGTGTAACGTAGAACCCTTTCACCATAACAGTATACTCGATTTTATTATGGTGGAGAGAATAATATAACCGGGAAAAGTGTGATCTACCTTGCCCGAGCTTGGTGGACAACATAGGCTCTCGGATGGGCCCATCCTGTGCATTGCTCTAGGGCCAACACATTAAAATCCTTTTCCTAAAAAAAAAAAAAAAAAAAAGCTGACTTTAGTGTGGAGAGGTTTTGCTGCTGACCATTATACGCACGGCACCGTGTTTTCTGAGTTAATTTTTCTTTGAATTCAGGGGTGTTTCTCAAGAGTTTCTCGCCGTTTATTTCTGTTAGACTCCCAATCCTCCGAAATTTGAAGGTTAATTTTCCAGTGTTTTCAATTTCTTCAAAAATAAAAAATAAATATTATTCGAGTGTAAAGCATGTTCTAGATAAAAAAATAGAGGTGCACTTCTATTAAGTTATGTTTCTTCAGTTGGATCTGGAGCTGGGGTTCCATTAGCAATACTAATCTGTCCTCCCCTACCCCCTTCTCTCTTCTATAAAATCCCCATGGTTCATTACTTTCGCTGTTGCCAAAACACAATCCCTCCTTCGTTTAGAAAGTACAGTGCAATCCACTTAAAATGATACCACCTACAGCAATGTACTGCTTATAACGATCGGTTTCTAGAGTTTCTAGACTAGGAACGCCCAGTTTCTAGTCCAGGTACAATGACAATCGGTTATTATTCATTGGATTTCCGGGTTTTCTCATTATTGTTATACATGTATTGCACTGTATGTTGAAAACTGGAACCAGGAACAGTGACTTTTGTCATGACCCAGAAGTAGAATTATCTATTGTCCCGAATGAACCTTCACGAGGTAAATGGTGTGACAGCTTTTGTAAATAATCTGAGATTTAAAAAGAAACTACCCCAGTTTCTTTTCAGATCTCGGATTATTGACTAGTTGTCAATTCTCAGGACGACTGACCCTGTATGCTGACCAAACCTAATAGGAAAATGCCATGTTTTTCTTTTTTTTCTTCTTTTTTTTAATGGGGGGGGGGGGGCGGCATTGGCACATTGAAATTTAAAGTTTATAAATACATTTGTGTTCTAGAAAAATTTCCCAGCGGGTTTTTTTTTTTTTTCAGAGTGTTTTGGATTTATCCAAATGCATAAAACCCTAATTATGCGATAACAGATGTCCCTTGGAAGGCTGTCGAATTTATGGTAAAGTACAGCATTTGTGAGAGCCATTTTTTAAATATATATCACTGAGAACTTTGCCACATATATTGGCTCCGCCGTGTCCGGCGTCTGGGAGACGACCCTGTCTTCCCCTCAACCAACACATGGTTGGAGAGTGCAGCAAACAGCAAAAAGTTTGCGGCGACCGTCTTTACGGCAACCTGCATTGACGATCATGACCTTGCGTCTGTCTGCCGTGCCCGCCTTGTGCTCAGAACCTGGACCGTGCCATGGAGATTGCGGAACAGCTCAAGAAGGGAAGGAAGCCCCTTCACGGGAGCCATGCACGCCCAGCTCCTGGACCTGTTTGTGTCGGCGGGAGACCTCGACAAGGCCCTGGAGCACCACAAGCTCGTGTGAGGATCCCTTCTTTTGCCCTCCCTGTCGCCCCTGCACCATCCCATCTCTCGTAAGGCAGTGTCTTTATGAGGAAGGCTGGCGCCACAAGCTGGTGTAAGGACTGCTCCTTTTGTCTCCTTTGTCGCCCCTGCATCCTGTTTTTCTCGTAGGCCATTGTCTTGTTCTGACGTAGAGTAGCACCACTGGCTCCTGTAGAAATCCTTCCCTTCGCCTCTTTTGTCGCCCCTGCACCCTGTCTCTCATGGGGCGTTGTCTTTTAAAGTGTGCGGGCTGGGCACGCAGTGACCCCGCACGAAAACCCTTCGCTCGTGCGTCACGCACACGGAAATGTGCTTGGTGTGAGAACACATCAAGTTCCGTCTCGTAGCTCGTGCCTAGCGACAGAATGTGAGAAAAAGAGGAAGACGAGAGTGCACACCATGCTGGCAGTGTACATAGGACGGTCTAATGCAGGGGTCTCAAACATGCGGCCGCATGCGACGCGGCCCAGCTCGGCTACGAGTCCCGGTTTCCATATTTCGAGCGCTAGAAATGGCATGCGCCATTGTGATCTCATCTCGTCGATTCATTTTCGCTCAAAAGTTGTTCCTTTTTTTTTAATGTATTCACATAGTTTTTACTGATCTGTGTTTATTTACCCTCTGTTTCGCTTTATGTTTTGTTTCCCAGCTTTTTGTAATGTACAACAGTTCCGCTACTAGGCTGCAAGCGCGAGGCTGTTCGTTGAAGGATGCATCTTGGTTACGGGAGTTCTCGATCAGCAGGAGGAACCGGCAGAAATAAAGCTACGAAGCCCGGGATTCTCGCCTTAAAGATATATCACCATTAAAAGACAAGTATTTGTTCAAGTGTTGTAATATAAATTGTCAGGAAAGCAAGAACTGTCAAATTAACTAATTCTTTTAGAGATGTGGAGCTTGGTTAATTCTTGCTCTCTTGTTTTATTAAAAATGCCATCACCTGGGCAGGGCGGTGTCATTTTAATTCTTCTTATCACATCAGGTGAGGGCCTAAGACAGCCGTATAAACAAATCAAATGGAAAGATATCACTTGCAAGGTCACAGGTTCGTTCCCCCCGCCTCCCCCCCCTTACGTTGGCCCTCGACTTTTCCGGTGTGGGATATCTGGCCCCCAGGCTCAGATGAGTTTGAGACCACTGGTCTCTAATGTAACGGCTGCGACCAAGCTCTTGTGAAGCATTTCTATAAAAAAACACTACCTAGCCAGTGTAAATTTTTTTTAGTCACTTTTTTAGTGAATGGTTTTGTCGGCTTGCAGATCACCCGATGGATGCTGTCAGAAAGTTTCAGTCCTGTAACCAAAATAGTTTTTCAAGGGTAGAATTATTTTCGACATGCCAGCACCATCTAAAGTGCAGCTTTCTGAACATTCAAACTCATTTATTTTAGTTTGACTTTTTGTCATCAATATTTGGTTCAGGAAAACAGTAATTTTATAATAAAGATGTCTGGAGCCAGTTTTGAAGTTTGCATACTGAAATTGTGTAAGGAATGCAACTGTGAAATTTCTACATATTCATGCTCTTTTGTTATGAAAAGATATACCACTATTACTCGCATCATGGACACACTTTTTTTTTGCGAGAAAATTGACACATATTTGGGGGTTGTGTTCATTACGCGGGGTAAAATTTTTGCATTTACACACTTTGCGTGAATGTCATTTTAGCCGAAAATTAAAAGTGTGTTCATTATGCAAGAAAAAGAAAAAAGTCAAAATATTAATGCCGTAAAGGGGGGAGGAGTGCGTTCATTATGCGAGTAAATACGGTATCTTAAACCTAATGCACATAAAAAGCTAAAATCTTGTTATGATCTCAGTTTTCTACTATATATTGTGTCATTTCTGTAATTTCTCTCCACAGTTGCATGACGTAGGCCTTGCACATTGTGTCTGACCAAAGAACCGGCCATTATCATTACCATTTCTACGCGATGGATCTTCTCTGGGGGTGCGGTGTTTATATGATGTACTTTTGTGCAACTCTTTGAAGAATTAACTTATGAACCTGAGACTTTGCATGGCAAAGCATGGCACAGCATTGAATAAACCACACATATGTCGTGCAAATCTGGCTAACAGTTAACAGACCGGGAGTTAACTAGGTGGGGTTCTTCTGTTTTTCATACTTCGTGCGGCAGTCTAAAGAAAATTTTATTTGCGGTATGTTTTTTTTGTTTTTTTAGGTATGAGGTGGAGCCTAACTTTAGGCTGGATCGACCACAAGGTCCTCAACTTGGCTTCACTGATGATTTCCAAGGGACGATTTGAAGGTAAAAAAACCCTGGCTCGTTTGCTTGTTTTTCTGGGGTGGCTTTCCGAGATAATCCTTCTACAATTTTGATTAGCTATGTAAACAACTGTACATTAATGACGAAAAGAATCCCTGGAGAAGAGGAACAAGAGGGACAAAGGACAAACACAAATCTCCAAACACAGCTAGGTGACTGGTACACGACCGAATAAATCCGCCTGGTCCAAGTATCGAACCCGGGACCTCTCCATTTCCAGTGGAGTCGCGCACCAGTCACCTAGCTGTGTTTGGAGATTGGTGTTTGTCCTTTGTCCCTCTTGTTCCCCTTCTCCTGGGATCTCCATTCTTGTCACTCACTTGCACCTTTGCATTTAATTGCATTATAATCATGTACATTAATGCACTTTCATAATTCTTAAATCATTCGAGCAATCAAGAGTTGTAATTTTATACTCTGTTGGATCGTTAGAGCTACCAGAAATATGACCACGGAATATGCATTGGCGGATCTTCTTTACGTAAAAAAGATGTACCTGCTGGCATAACAGTAGCTGCAGTTCTGCCTGTCGACACATTCACCTGTTTGGTAGAACTTATATGCCGATGCAGAATTCCCTGTCCTGGCATGGAGCTTTTTTATATATTTTTTAAATGTGGAATTGCATTTTCATTGAAGCAAACTTTGAGCAAGTGATCACCGTGAAGTGTAGCATGCCAAGGCCTAAGAGAGTTGGCCAGTTACCAGACGCCTATGCTACAGGCTCTGCCGACCAAAAAACACAACTGCGGGAGAAAAAAAAAAAGAAAACAGAAGGAGCAGTAGAGTGGACGTTCTTATGCTTCGAGAAGACTTTGCCAATTGCAATAATCATGAACCATTCCACTCTGTGAAAGTGGATGACCAGCAAAGCTATTAAGCACACGACACAGACCCGCCCAGAGAAGCCGGAGGAAACTAGACACGCGCGACGGGACCGCCACCCGGCGGAAAGGAGATGCGTGACGGGACCGCCACCCAGGGAGAGCGGAAGGAAAGGAAACTAGGCACCCAAGCGCTTGGAACAACGACAAAGAGAGGGCGGTGCGAGCATAGACATGGCCGACGCTGGTCGCAGAGCGGCAAATCTTTGAGAAACCTTTATTATCTACCTGAGAGTCTACTGATCTTGAAAATGGTGCCTATTGATAACTAATCTACTGAATAGACCTACTGCTAAATTAACCAAGCACCATGGAGACTGCAGGGCATGGTGTTGCACGTGCCGGCGTCTGCAGCAGTAACTGTTCTAAAGCAAAAGCCTAAAACAAATGGCATCTTGCACACGCATTCGTCAACGCTTTATTTTGGTTATTTACTTCAAATCTTTTATACGGGACAGGCGTGCGGCGGTGTGAGCATAGAGTTTTAGTCACTGCACACGAAAAATTCATGGAACCCTAGCCATAAACAGCTTCCCTGTAAAAAAACTGAAAACAACAAGGAAAAAGGAAAAAAGAAAGGCTACAAAAGGGGTATGGGGCGATGCTAAAAGACACTGGGTCGAATGCCAGGAAGGCTGAGACTGTATAATCGGTATCTGCCACGTTCCTCGTGGAATGAAATGAAACCTTTATTTTTCTCCGGCGGAGTTAGGGGCCGGGAAAACGTCACCATAGTGACTCAACGTTTCTGCCCCACTACGGTTGGCAGGATGGGCCAACACGTGCATGTACCACATAAATGTAGCATATGAGCAATCAATTACAACAATAAACGTATATTAGACACAGCAACGGTTTAATCGACAGATCGAAATAAAACTGCAATATTTTTAAAACATAGTATGCTTTGGGCCGCGAATATAAGTGGCAGAACACACTCTACCGGCCGCGTCGCTGAATCGGCGTGGCGTTCTCCGTGGACAGAGGGCCTTCGACTGGTGGAGGAGAGCTTTGCGGCCCACGGCGTGCGGGAGTCGCCGGAGAACCTGCAGCGCAACGTGTTCCGGCTGTTGAATGCGGTCTCGCAGCACGGCACGCCCGAGCAGACCCAGCAGGCCTTCGACCTGGCAGTGGTCAAGTGCAAGTTCGCCCCACCCCTCCACCCTGGTGCTGGGACCCCTGGTGCGCTGCCACCTGCTCAGGTGAGGGGCACGGCGGCAGAGACTGGACGCGTACGCATGCGCGGCGAGTTTAATTGCAGAACGCAATGGAACCCGAGGAAAGCGTGACGGAACGCCGCAGAAACCGTTGGGAAATGCACGGTACATACTTCGGAGGACGATCTGTACGAAACAACGCATAGTTGAGAAGTAGTAGTAATTAACTCGGAAGAACGAGTGAAATTCCACACACGACTCAACGGGAGTCAAACCCACGACCCCATGATTACGAGCCTGACACTGTAGCTCGGCGCCAAAGGGAAGGATTGCGAAGAGGAAACAACTTGTCTACTCACTGTTCGTACGCAGACGCCAAACGCCGGCGTTCGTGTTTGAACAGTGAGTAGGGACAAAAGCAGCTAGCTTTGCATCTGCCCACTAATCATTCCAAATGGAGTTTGGTGTTCTGACATCCCTATGCACGCTCGTGTCTTCCTCAACATGAGTTTCTACCCGTATAACTAAAGAAAATTAGAAACTAAATAAGTGCAAAGTTTACCTCAAGCCCCCAAAGGATGCCACGGAAGCACATTCTGTGTATCTCATTCTGTGGGATCAAGATAAATTTTGTTGAAGTTACCCTGGCAAAAAACAACTTATATCAAACAAAAGCTCTAAAAGTGCATATTTCAACGTCAATTTTTAGTGGACCCCTCGTATCGTGCAATGATTTGTCGGTCGGCATTCGAACAAAATGAGGCGGCACGGCCTTACAAACTGCCTCATTCCCACAGCGTCGGGCCCCTTGCAACTCTGACTTCTTCGGTATGAGAGAGCCACTGGTGTAACCAGATATTTCTGTGGAGGTGTTTTACTTTTCTGGCAGAGTTGGAGGGGTAAGAGGACGCAAAGAAGGAGAAAGAAAATGTTAATGTTTTCTTTGTGTTATACCTAAACTAGAAAAAAAAAAAAAGCCAAGCGCACAAAAGATTGCACATTTGCCTACCCTAGAAACGCTTTATACTACATGACCGACGCAACAAATCAAAAGGCTTGGATTATGCTATTTCTCAGTCATTACATGGATTTACGCGAAAGGGGCTGGCACGACTTCGAGTTAACCACAGCAGCTAGGGAACAAAGTCGTTCCAGGGGAGGCAAGAATGGTGCGATATCACTGCTCTTTTTTCTCACGAGGGTTCCACTGGGTGCGACAAACATGTTCACGACTCGTGGGAAGTGTCAGCGAATAGGTACACTCTTTGACACTGTTAGCACGAACAAGCAATCGCAAAAATTTTTGTGTTTTCCTTTAGAATCAAAAGGCCGTCATCATAGCTTTTAGCGTGACGGGAAGTGTTCCACTGGGGCACTAACCTAAATGGCAAAGTTTAGTACTCGCCAATACCCTTTCGAAGTAAACTGCAAAAAAGTGCCAATGTCGTGTTCACGCCAATGGTGCCATGCAGTGTACATAGAGGGGAGTGGACACTCACTTGACCGCTGGAACACCGAGCTACTTGGGGCTTGGTACAGTTACCCTGATCAAAGGACACCAGTTCTTTGAATGAAGATCTGGGGAAGGAAGTGACATTCTGAATGATGAATGCTGTAAACTAGGTTACTCTATTTTTAATGCGAATAGCATTCTTTGGCTACTTCACGCACTTTTCGTCTATGTATCTATCTGGCTATCTAACCTCTTACGCCGCGGGTCGATAAATAAAAATCAACACGGGAATGATTATCTACGTTAATGCGAATAGCATCAAACGGTGCGGAGTTTTGCGCGTTCGTCAGGTGGCCGGCACACTCTAGATACGCCAGCCCACTCTTGAGGCGATTCTAAATTTGTTGACACTTTCACAGCCCTGCGCACGATCTCCGCAGCCCAGCACGTGCGTTTGTGTCACTTAGGAAGGCGAGCAAAGCACGCGCCATACGCACAAACACTCAAAATGGTACCGACCAGACTTTCTGGCGTCTCAGCTAGTCTCAACCAACGGTACTCTAAACGGTTGTTTATATCTTTACCATAGGACGCGCTTACAGCGCTGTCACAGCTACCGGTGCGCGCGCGTTCCATGCACGAGGGCTCATTCCGCTCTCGTGAGGCTGAGCTAGAGGTCTCCCGAGCGCAGGAGAGGGTGAGCTAGAGGGAGAGGTTGAGCGCGGGAGAGGGTGAGCTAGCCCTCGTGCATGGAACGCGCGCGCACCGGTAGCTGTGACAGCGCTGCAAAGCGCGTCCTATGGTAAAGATATAAACAAATGTTTAGAGTGCGGTGAATGACTGCCTTCATAGCTCTGTGGTTAGCGCGTCTGCCTGCTGATCAAAGGGTCAACGGTTCGAATCCCAGCCGGCGCCGGCCTTTTTTATTTATTTATCGACCCGCGGCGTAAGAGGTTAGATAGCCAGATAGATATATAGATAGATAGATAGATACATAGACGAAAAGTGCGTGAAGTATCCAAAGAATGCTATTCGCATTAAAAAAGACCGGCGCCGCTGGGATTCGAACCGTTGACCCTTTGATCAGCAGGCAGACGCGCTAACCACAGAGCTATGAAGGCAGTCATTCAACGCACTCTAAACGGTTGTTTATATCTTTACCATAGGACGCGCTACAGCGCTGTCACAGTACCGGTGCGCGCGTTCCATGCACGAGGCTCATTCCGCTCTCGTGAGGCTGAGCACGGCCGCTAGCTCACCCTCTCCGCGCTCGGGAGAGGGTGATGTAGCGGCCGTGCTCAGCCTCACGAGAGCGGAATGAGCCCTCGTGCATGGAACGCGCGCGCACCGGTAGCTGTGACAGCGCTGTAAGCGCGTCCTATGGTAAAGATATAAACAACCGTTTAGAGTACCGTTGGTTGAGACTAGCTGAGACGCCAGAAAGTCTGGTCGGTACCATTTTGAGTGTTTGTGCATATGGCGCGTGCTTTGCTCGCCTTCCTAAGTGACACAAACGCACGTGCTGGGCTGCGGAGATCGTGCGCAGGGCTGTGAAAGTGTCAACAAATTTAGAATCGCCTCAAGAGTGGGCTGGCGTATCTAGAGTGTGCCGGCCACCTGACGAACGCGCATAACTCCGCACCGTTTGATGCTATTCGCATTAACGCAGATAATCATTCCCAAAGGATGGGTTCTGCTGATTTTTGTTGTAGTCTTTTTACCATACGGGCCAGGGCTCTGTTGAAACGTGGGGTGTGGAAGAAGGAAGGAGATACTAGTATAAACTCGTTATGATGAATATTTTAATTTGTTGTAAAAGGAGTTTTCAGAATGCAGACACTCTTACTACAGACTTTGAGGTGGATTATGACTGCAGTCTGTTCTAACCAGCAAGACTTGCGAAACGGGAATGGGTAATTAGAAAAAAAACTGTTTTATTGAAACTCCTGAACTTCGAAGGGTAGTGATTGTTTTTATTGAACTGTACCGATGATCGTCATCAGTGCACGCCTTGGATCGTGAGTACGAGGCTAGCAAGGCGCCGAGCACAATGATGCCAGTTCGCAAAATGAATGCCACTGCCACCAAAACAAAGCCACGTAGTATCCGAAATAATGACTACTGTCGAAAAGTCCACTATAATGGAATGGTGAATTATTAGGCATGGGCGAATAGAGGATTTTGGGTCCGAATCGAATTCGAAGCGAATAGTGATTTTGGCCGAATAATTTCGAATCGAATAGTTCGAATAGTACAAGCAACAAATACCACAAGATATGTTTAAACTATAGTTTTATATTTGCCCTTATTTGGTATTAGAAGTACTGTAATTGTTAATTTCAAGTGTATTGAGTTCGGGAGCATGAAATGGTCAAAATGGTCGGAAGCTTGCGCCACCTGGCCGGAAATCCAAGCCAGAGTAAGTCAAACCCGTTTATATCGAACTCGCAAAAAAACGTCTACCAGTTCGATATAGCGGGTAATTCGATATAAAGGTTTTAATAAATTTGACTCTCAAAAATCCACTTTCTGCTGAAATATTACACAATGAAGTAGTCTTGCATCTTCTGCTGCTTTTTCTTCATTGCATCCGCGATAACGATATTTTTCTACGCTATCGACGGACTCCAAAATGCTGAGGCCGCTGCCTTTTATATTCGCGCATTAGCGCCGAACTATGCCGAGAGCACGGAGCACGTCCGAGCAGGACCACCTTCTCCTGCAGAGCGCCGTTTTGCTCTGCAAGTTGGCTTTCCCCTACGGCAGGCTGCTGCGTTGGGGAAAGCCAGCTAGCAGAGCAAGCTGTCTTTTTTTCTTCCGGGCGGCCGCGTCAACCACCCGGGAAAAAAAATTCTCTTTTGCGGACAGAGCGGGGAGAGGGAGCACGGAGCACCCTCTCTCCGCTCCCTCCGCAAAAGATATTTTTTCTTTTCTTCCAAACAATCGACGCCACCGCCCGAAAAAAAAAAAAAAAAGCCAGCGTGCTCTGCAAGTTGGCTTTCCCCAATTCTGCCGCTTGCGTTGGGGGAAAGCCAGCTTGCAGAGCAAAACGGCGCTCTTGGCAGTTCGATATATCGGTAGCGGCTGCTATTTTTGTTCGATGCAACCATAGTTTTTGCTATATATTATCACTGTAACACTACTGTGCACAAAACTTGTTCGATATAAGGAATAATTCGATGTAAGCGGGCTCGATATAGTCGGGTTTGACTGTATTTAGAAAGGTTAAATAATTCTATATTGTAGAATAATTCGATATTGTCGAATACTTAAAAATTCGATTCGAAGCGAATGCCGAATAGAACAGAATTCGATTGGCTATTCGTAATAACCGAATATTCGCCCATCCTTATGAATTATACTTACAAACTTCCTAACATAATCCATTATATCTGAATGTTTGTTATAACTGAAGCTGTAGTAAGCAAAGTTTTTGTTGGTACGTTATAGCTGAATGTGTGCTGTAACCAAATCGTAACCGTATGGAAAAATACTTTTGTGGGGTGTTCAGACACCTTCCTGGCTACACCTCTAACCAGAGCTATCTCCATCTGAGTGATCTGGAGTGATATCAAGTTTCCCCTTTTCTTATGCTGTTCTAGAGATGACCTGGCTCAGGCATTGAGTGCTTTTGAAACCTGCGCCAAGGCTTACAAGCACACCCCCATGAAGAACGAACTATCCCGCCGGTTCATCGAAAAAGAGGATTCGGAGTCGCTGCAAAGAGGTGAGTGACGCAACGAAAAGTGCATGCATTTGCTGTGTGCGTACAAGTCCAAGGAGAAGGGACAACTGACTGGGGCCTAGATTCACTTTTAAAAACTTCAAAGAAAGTTTAAAAAAGAACTATTGCAGAAAGAAGTGAATGAGGTTATCAATTGATTGGCAGATACCATAGAATGCATTAGCCTTTGCATATGATTTCCGCTGTACGTACTCCCCCGGAAAATTTGAGCTGAAATACCCGGTCTGGCCTTTTTCTGTGTCTGCAGCCTCCACAAGCTCTATTATGTCTTGTTTCGTCAAAGAGTTTGAAATATGGGACCTCCCTTCGCATTCCGTTTCTCTTTCAAACCACAGCTCTTTTAAAAACTGGCAGGTACTTTGAAGAAACACGAAAGACTGATTCAGCCCATTGTTTTCGTGTTAGTACCTCCGTGTTTATCGTTTCCTTTCTTGCTCCTCGGTTTCGGGTTTTCAAATTGTTGAATGTTCACCGGCTTGCCTGCACGTTCTGTGCTATTTCCATAATGGAGAGCTTTATTTAATTTCAATGGCTGTGCTAGCCACGTCTTTCGATACAAGTCCCAGCTATAATTATTCAATCGCCGTTGATACTGCAAACGTTTGCTGGGGTGTTTAGTAACATGGTTAAGCTTGCCCTGCCAATGAAACTCGTAAGGGTGATGTGACAACTATGGTCGGTGTGACAGGTCAAGAGTTCAGGGGAAGCTCCTTCCAGCCCTTTCCCCTTAGCAGAGCAAAGGCTGGAGAGGAGGTCGCCTCTTCTCCTGTGTTTGCTTTGCTAAAGTGGAAAGGAAAGAGCTGGGAGGAGCTTCCCTTAAAAACTTTACCTGTCACAGACTAGAGTAACCCGTTGGCTTTGAATCATGCTATCCTATTCCTAAATTGACTCACTTTAAAACAACTGCTCAACTCGAGACGAAAATGGTAGGCGATTTAGGGACAGTCTAGAGAGGTTGCGACGGTGACCGGATGTCGAGACGAAACAAAGGACAATGCATAAGTGCGCCCAAACAGAAGTCCCAGGAACAAAAACGTTGCTGGCATGCATTTCCGCCGGCTTTTAGAGCGATGGCTTTTTACGGGAACCCACCATGGACCCCCTGCTTGCTCGTGGTAGTGTTAATTGCACCATGGCGAGGCCGTGGGAGCGAGTGTCGGCAACGGAGCACAACTGTTGGCTTGATGTCATTGCATGTACAACCAATGGCGCAGCGCCGTACGTAGGTCTGCACGGGCCGATATTTAGAGTCCGGCCCAGTCCGGACCGCAATCTCTTGGGCCCCGGGCCCGCCCGCAGCCCGCTATTTGTTTCCGACAGCCGGCTCGGCCCGGCTGGACGCTAATTTTTACGGGCCTGCTGAGGCCCTCTCTTTTTCCATCTGTTATGAATAGCTTACAAATTTTACGGGAGCTCGCTTACCACTGCTACACATGTTGACTATGGTACCCGACAGTCAACGCAGTAGGCATCCTATTAGGGGCGAAGCTCTTAGGGTCTAGCCTTGTCCGTCTCTCCGTCCGGCGTCCGTGCTCACATAAAAAGAAAAATGTTTGTGCAGTCGACAGGATTTGAACCTGTGCGGGGAGACCCCAATGGATTTCTAGTCCATCGCCTTAACCACTCGGCCACGACTGCGGGACGAGTAGGGGCTCTGAGATGTGGTAGTAACTCAAGAGCTGGGGGTGTCATGGATGAAACGTTGCATGTAGCCGCTCAACGTCTATACAGGAGAGGGTGCTGCGGTCAAATCCGTATATAATCGCGTTGAACTTTGCATGCATTGGCTCAACGTTTATAGACGAGAGGCGCTGCGGTCAAATGCTCAAATACGTATATAGCCATGTTCCATACCACACATTCTCTTTCTGACATGGACCGTTGACTTAAGAGGTGGAGACGCGTTCCCACGGCTACTAGCGGATCCAAGCTGATCCGCTAGAAGAACCACTGGCTCTGCATTTCACCAACCATAAAGCAGTAATAATGAAGTCGAAACGCAACCCGGAACTCAGCACTACCTATGAGCAATAAAAAAAATCAGCACCATCAGCACTACCTTTAAACATTAAAATCAGTATCATCAGCACCACCAGAGCTTCGCCCCAATCAACATCATTCACCACGTGGAGATACTGTCTTTTTTTTTTTTTTTGGCTGCTCTTTTTAGTTGGACCAACCAGCAAGCCTAAGCAGCCTGTTAAAAGAAAAAAATTGCCCCCCATCGTTCTTTCTTGCAACTGAACCTGCGTATCGAAAAGGACAGAAAAATAAAAATGGCAAGCAACAGTTAACAAAACCATGTGCCAAAGTTTAAAGGGCGGGGAAACAATGCAACGAGTTCGGACAAAAAGCCGGCAAGGTTCTAAATTGCACTCCCACTGTGCTTCAAGGAGAATGCAAAGGATGGTGTTCCATGCGCTGCACGTGTCGGCATCTGCAGCAGTGACTGTTCTAAAGCAAAAGCCTAAAACAAATGGCATCTTGCACACGCGTTCGTCAACGCTTTATTTTGGTTATTTACTTCGAATCTTTTATACGGAGAAGGCGTGCACGTGTGGCGGTACGAGCATAGAGCTTTTAGTCACTGCATACGGAAAATCCATGGAATCCTAGCCATAAACAGCTTCGCTGTAAAAAGTAAAGTAACGTCAACCCGAGCCCATGCAGAATTCGATCGTACAGAGTTGTGGGGCGGGGGGAGGGAGGCGTTGCGTTAATACTCTTTTCTCCCCACACTCCACGAACTGCGTAATAGTAGAATAATTTAGGAAGTGTGGAAATATTTGGAGGTCAGATTGTATGCGCGAGTAGAGTTTCGAAGAAAATTATGCAATGTCCCCAAAGAAGAGATGCATGGATGAAGGAAAATCACTATACCTGTTGTCTTGAAAATAACATTTACAGGTGTTTTTTTTTACCGCAAAAATAAACTATGCATTGCCGAAGCTCATTCTCTGCCCAATTGTAGCGCTAGCAGTCAAACCAGTTGCCAAAGTTTCGAACTAACCGTCATCTTAGTAAAAAGATACGAGTGATTTTTCGAAATTTTTAACAGGAAAATGGCGGTTGACGGAGCACTAGAATACATGGAGCTGAATGGCGCCGGTCACAGAAGACTCGGGAAAATGGGCCCCATTTTTCCATTTAAATTTTCAGAAAATCACTCGTAACTTTTGATAGAGGTGACGGCTGGTTCCGAAACATCGCCGTCTGGTTCAGACCACCGGCGTTCAGCGATACATACAGGGCGTTCAGCGATGCATACTAAGTATTTTTGAGGGGGGAAACACGCTGTATGTCCACAATTGCTTTGCCGCATGTCACATTGCATATTCTTCCAATTGCAAGTGCTGCTCATTACAAACCCCATCAAGTGCTGTTGCACATTCATTGCCTTTGACAGAAGGTCTTTTTCTTTGTCTTCCGTGCTTGAACCTGAACGTGACTTGCAGCCCTTGCAGTGGTGGATATCAGCACGGAGGGTCCACGGCGAGATGAACACCCTCTACGACCTCATGAGCTACTTCCTGGAGTGCGGCCACGTTCGCCAGGCGCAGAAGATTCTGGAGGTGCGTGCTCTTTCCCTCGTTTGCCTATTGCTGTGCTTTTTCTCGGGACATCTGCGATGCGATCACTTACCTTTATGCTGTTTATTCGAAGCTAAAAATCCCACAAATGTTCAGTTTAAAGGCATTAGAATTGCTTGTGTGAAGTGCCCTCTGCTGTTCCAAAGTATTCCAGAGGTCAGCTTTTCCAACTGTGCATTTGTGTTCCGGTTAGATTACTTTCATTTATGTTTTAACCTTCCTGCTCTGGGAGCACATCTCTGAGATGGGGACAACTAAGCATGTTCTTAAACATGTGGTATACCTCTGCCTTAGGGTCGTGGACTATACAAACTTGGGCACTACTGCCATTTAAAAGTGTTTTCTCAAAGCAGAAATTGTGACAGTGTTGCCACGGTTTGATGCCAAACCAGTTGTCATGTAATGGGGCAAGCAAACATCGCCTTCGTACTACTGAGCTGGGCCTCACTTTAGGATCAGTGGTGCTGAAAAACACCATTGCAGTCTTAGTACCACTAATCCTTAAGTGAGTAGACAACATTGTTCCGAGCTTGTCTGTTTCCATTGCGCTCACTTGTGGACACATGTTTTGACCTTGACAGACACCAGGACTGAGAGCGAGGCATCAGCGGTTGGACCAGATCTGCGAGACCTTTTTGCTGCGAGACATGGTGGGCGTTTTTTTTTTTTCTACCTCTTTGGCTTCGTGGCGACAAACAGTCGACCTGCCGACCGAACGTCGCTCGTAACGCGAAACTGCCACGTGCATTTTTGTCACAGATCACGGAGTTGGAGCACCTGGTGCAGATCACCAAAGACCTGTTTGACGTCAACAGGGATGCCATGTACTTCTTCCTGCTCAGGGCCTACGGTGAGTCGCCCACGAAGGCCTGGCCATAATTCTGCACAAACTTAAAATTTGATAGGCTTGA
Source organism: Ixodes ricinus (assembly GCA_037355805.1). NCBI lineage: Eukaryota > Metazoa > Arthropoda > Arachnida > Ixodida > Ixodidae > Ixodes > Ixodes ricinus. Next base: position 92,545 of record JAZHYW010001220.1, read on the forward strand.
GTCAAAACCACGATTGAGTGCTAGCCCAGTTTTTGCGCTGCAAAAATTCAATGAGCGAATTTATGTGACTGACACTCCGCTGTCACAAAATTTCATAGTAGCTGAATGTTCCAGCTAGCCCAAATTTGACGGTGGTGCGCGACTTCAAGGTGTCGCGTTCCATCACAAGACCGTGTCATTTGATGTCACAATGTCACGTGATATTAGTTTCGGGTGACATCTCAATTTTTCTTCTCAAGCTAGCGGAGAAATGTCATCTCCACTCAATTTCCGATAGCAAGTGCTGCTTTTTTAAGAACCGCTCCAAGTACTGTCGCACCTTAATTTTAATAGATCCTTTTAAAGAAGTGTGCGCTATCCAAGAGCTGCTGCGCCAATATTCGAGTTCGCCACTGCTTGGGCACATACTTCGATCACAAACTGGACACGAGAGTTGTGTCGGCGTCTGGCGCGAACACGGCTCGGCTTGTATCGAAGATGAGCGCCGGGTCCGCGTTCGGCGAGGACTCCGATCCACTCGCATGCTTCACGCCCCAGCAATGACGGCCACTAATGTTGCTCGACGCTAAGCAACCTCTCTCACGGAGTGCAGCCTCCGTCAACGACGTGGGACGGGCCTTGGACGTGTGGACCAAGATGCAGGAGGAGAACGTGCAGCCGAGCGCCCGCACCCTGCGCTTCCTGGCCGCCCTGCTGCGGAAGGAGGGCCAGCCGCTGCCCTTCGAAGTACCCCCGAGGAGGACGACCCGGCTGGAGAGTTCGGGAGGCGGTCCTTCGAGGCACGTGGCCGGCACGCGGCTCGGCACGCGGCTTGGCACGCGGGGCGACATCGAGAGGGGTCTCGTTAGAGAGCCTCGTCGCCAGGGACGTCGACCGCGCCCTGGACGAGTGGCAGAGGTTTGTGCGACAGTCGTTCCTGTCCTACTTTTCATTTCATTAAAGGGGCACAAAAGGGCTCTCTGAGAAACTCGCTTTGTGGTCATAACTCAATCTGCGAGCTCTAGGCATCCTATGAAACCCGAAATTACATTGACGCGCGGCCGATTTGCGTATTAAAAAGGTGATATAAGATCCCGACACTTACCGTTGGCACCGGATGACAGATGGCGCTATCGAACCTCGCTGAAGAGGGTCGAACGACCGACGGCGCTTGTCGGACACTCACGAGCAATGGGTTCACGCGTGGAGCGAGCAGCCGACCAGTTCCGTCCGACGCTGACATGGCGTCGCCCGCTCCTCCATTTTGTGACGCGCCTTGCACGTCCAGTACATTTCATTTTACTAGACTCAGCACGTAGACATCATGCCTAAAACTTGCAGCTGCATTGTATACACAGCCTACTTGTTCCTTTTTTCTTTTTTTTAGATGCAGAGGCATCTCTTGCTCGGGTCTATGTCCCGCGGCGTCGGCGTCGTAGTCCGCAGTCACACTACGCACGCGCAACTCTCCTCCTTCCCTCTCTCCAACAGCTGCGCGTTACTCTCTCCGCTCTCTCTCTCTACCAGCTGCGTGCACTGCGCGTGCGTTCGCTTCTCCTCACACCCTGCGCGCACGCGCAGCTTCTCTCTCCTCTAGTCTCCTATCCTTCAAGTGTGAAAAAAATAAACGGCGAGCGGCGAGCTTTCCAAGTTTCTCTGCCGCGAGCCGCGACGAAGGCTCGCGTAGGGGGTAACGCTAGGGCAGTCGGTGGCGCCCATCTCTACGTCAGCACGCAACTGACTCTTTCCTCAAAACCAACGCGATGCTCCGCATCACCCCATGGTTCCCCTCGGGAAGATGGTGTAATTTTTTGACGTTAAATCCCCCATTATCCCGAAATCTTCGGAATTGAGCAAAGTTGCCCTTTAAAGCGAGAAGTCACGTCATTTTGTTTCCCCAGAACAACATTGATTTTGAAAAATGTTATATGGAGGTCCACCAACCTCTGAAGAATATTTCCACTATGTTTCATTTATTTCTGCTGCATAGTCAACTTGCTGTCAATTATTTTCAGTGCTTTGGTGCTATATAAATGATGAAGATCTAGACACTTCGATGGTATTTTTGACCACTCTGTGTTTTCAGCATTAATTTCATTGTTTCATAATAGGACTGAAGGGAAGGCTCATCTTCGTTCTTCCTGACTGGCTAAACTCGGCCTCTGGAAATTCTTACTCAATCTTTCTTTGAATATTTATTGCTCATAGGCAAAGAGAATTATCAATGAGAGCTTAAAGACCGACTCTACAAAGCTGTCTTCTGCCGGGCAGAAAATCGGTTCCCAGTTTTCCTCTCCATTCCCTTTCGCGCTCTTCCCCCCTTCCGCAGAAGCCGGTCTCTGGGCTGCTTCCCGCAAAAAGGAGGAGGGTCTCCCTCTTTCACCAATGGAAAGGGGAAATTGAGAGAAATTTTCCTGTCTTTCTGGCTTTCTGAGAAAGTTTCCTGCTTGCAGAAATGCAGGGCTGGGCGATTTTTGTGCACCAAATTATCGCTTCACAGCCAACTAGGTCGCGGCGTAAGCTGATAAGAACACCGAGGCAAGAAGCACGAAGATAACGTGCCACGCCCGGCGTTTGTTCCATTGTCGAGGTCTACGGCGACGCGTAATTTCGTCCGGTATGTCGGAGGAGTTGAATCCGCCACCTTTTTGCATCGCAGGCTGGCAGACTCAGATGCGGCGCTGTCTCATCGGGACACAAGCCTCCTCATCGAAGCGCTTATCTTGAAGGAACGGATCAAGGGTAAGTCGACGCGCCCCAGACTTGAAGCTCGCCAGGCTCTTTTCGCCAGGCTGAAGCCAGGCGAAAGAGTCGATTCTTTCGACTCTTTTCGGTGCTTTTGTCACTCTGATGCCTGGTCCCTAGCACGCGCTCGTTGGGTTTCGGCGTAATTCAGCCGCGTGTGCACGCCCGAAGCTCACGCAGCGCCGAAGCATTATCGAAGACGGAACGCTCATTTTAGAAGCGAGGCAACCGAGAGATCTCCCCTCTGTTCTCGTTCCGTCGTTGACCACAGTGTTCCTGCTCTTCGTTTCACATAACGTCCGGCGAGGCGAATCAAGCGGCGGCGGAAGTGCGGCGCCACGGCGCTCTCCGTCTGCCTGGCAGTGCCGTCATTGGCCGAGCCAATCGCGCAAAGGATTGAGGTGCATTCGTTGCGCACGATTAGTTTAGCTGGCGACGGCAAGCGCACAAGGGCAACAATCGCCGCGCGACGCCGCCTTCGACGCCGCTCGGTCGGATTCGTCGGACTGTAGCTTCGGCTTTGGTTGGATTTAAAGCGGAACGGAGTTTGGACGACGTCTTTGCCCGTTGGCAGACGCCCTGCGCGTGACGGAGGAGCTGCTCTCGCGGGGCCTGCACCCACTACCGAGGGTGCTCAAGTTCCTGCTGCTGCGCCTGGCCACCCTGGGAGAGGCGGACAAGATGGAAGCCCTGCGCCCGCAGTTGCCGGACCAGCTGGTGCGCTCGGTCTCCTTTGACAACCTCGTCTGCAACGCCTACGTCAACTGGTGAGCCCGGAGCCCCTCCGTGCGGAAGGGTAACGACGTAGATGAACTGCCATATTTGCTCGAGTAATGTTTGGAATCAAAGCGAGAGCGCAGGCGAGCCGGTTTAAGATCGACATAGTGACCCCGGGGCAAGGGGTAGAAGGTACGGGCAGACGCAGCTCCAAACGCAGCAAAAATTTTGTTAATCCGAGACATTCGTGAATAGACCCCTGACCTAGGAGAAGTACACACCTAAAGTGGAACACAACAAAAGGTGTGTTTTGCTAAAGGGTAGACGGAACGGCCTTGTTTGGTACAGTAGTTGTCTATTACTCGAGTGAATATGGTGCCAACTACTGGTTTAAAAACTCCGTGAATTTCTGCCATAGTAAATTTTGTCATCGCAAACAGCGCCCATCCATGTATGTGAAAAATAATTGACGGCGACCCTTTATCTACAAAGTTCTATAAGGTATGAAATGCAGTTTTGAGGAGCTATGATTTGTTTAGAAGGCATTAGACAGTCGTTCAAGTCCTAGCGAAGATCTTATATTTTGATAAATTTCCCACTAAATGTAACAGGGAAACTGACTTGGCACAAAGGTCACGTGACATCAATTTTCTCGCTAAATGTAGCGGAAAACTAATGATGTAATGAGTCATGTGACATATATTTCCCCGTTATATTTAGCAGAGAAACTGAATTAATTTTATAGGTCTCGTGACATCTGGTCATATGACAGCATTTTTCCCCGATAACTGAGGCGGGGAAACTGAATTCATGCGTAGGTCACATGACGTTGATTTTCCCGCTAAATTTAGGTGGAAACCGAATTGGTGCATAGGTCGCGTGATGTCAATCTTCCCTCTAAATTTAGCGGGAAATGCACAAACGAATGGACAGACGGCCAACAATTGGGGATCAGGAGTTTTGTCAAAAAGTGTTTCGTGCTTTAAAAAGTTTTTAAAATCATGGAGTTTTCTTTATTTCTTGAAGCAAACGTAGCACCGCCATGTGGCGTATCTATTTATTCCAAATAAACACAACCCTAAACCTCAAGCACAGGAGGCGTTTCTAGCCACCAGTCTTTTCGACGGGTTCGCGGGGTTTGAGGAAGCGTAGGTGCAACCGACAACTTTCTCGGAAGCGATTTCTCTGAATATGCGTCCATCCGTTGGGTTCTCCGAGTGATCCGACTGGTTCACTCCCAACGTCGGCAGCGCGCCTCTGGTGCTTCAATTTGTCCCTCGGGAAAACTTTCTGTGGCGTGGACAAAACATTTCTGATCAGGTAATCAAAGGACCGTGGGGCCGCCTGCTATCCTGAGGACGATCGCGATGGTGGGCGAGCGTGGGAGAGCAAAAAATAGAAGAGTGGGTGCGGAGGCGAAGGAGGAGGACAAGGGGTGGCAGGGGGGAATACCTGTTCCTTCAGAGTACAGTGAAGGTTACGAGCCGACGTCCCTGATCAAGAAGCACTAGAAGCACGATGTCACAGCTCTCAGCCTTGGGTGTGTTTATTGCAGTTAATTCAAACAGATCCGGAAGGTACACCACGTCAGTACACTTTTAATCTGTGTCTACGCATTTGCGCGTCTGTCAGCCTTCGACAGCACTCTGACTTACGATTAAACAGACTGTAGAAATGCAGCCTACTATAATCAGACGATCATGATAGCGGGTAAGTGCAAGAAAGCAAAAGAATAAAGAAAAACAATTCAGGTGGAAATTGCCGGGCAATTGTGTTGCACGTAAAACGTGCGTCGTCTAAGCTTTTGGTGCTCTTCGTTGGTTAGCCCGGCGACTGGCTTAACGCGTGGCACATACACTCGATGGCAATTCCTGGAACCGGAGATACTGGCGCTAACCTGGGCTTTAAAAACGCATGACAGGGTGTCAAAGTGCCATCTGCCAGATGCAGAGCGGATGCCCCGCAGGGCTTTCCCGCCGAATGGCATCTCAACCCGCGGTAGTGTGTCGTGACATTCTGGAAAGACACTCGCTTAATAATCTAAATGGTCCCGGTTCGATTGCCTACGGATCCCCATGTGGCAGGTTCGAATCCCGGCCGAGGTGCCCGCAATTTGACGGAGGCTTATTGCGGAGAAGGCGCCGTGTAACCAGAGCTTCGGTTTCACGTCGAAAGATCCCCAGGTGGTCGAAATTAATCCTCAGTCCTCCGCTGGGGCATGCCAGATGCCCGTCGTTTGTTTGGCACGTAAAACCCTCGAATTTGACTTTTGACTTTTAATGCGAATAGCATTCTTTGGATACTTCACGCACTTTTCGTCTATGTATCTATCTATCTATCTATCTATCTGGCTATCTAACCTCTTACGCCGCGGGTCGATAAATAAATAAAAAAGACCGGCGCCGGCTGGGATTCGAACCGTTGACCCTTTGATCAGCAGGCAGACGCGCTAACCACAGAGCTATGAAGGCAGTCATTCAACGCACTCTAAACAGTTGTTTATATCTTTACCATAGGACGCGCTTTACAGCGCTGTCACAGCTACCGGTGCGCGCGCGTTCCATGCACGAGGGCTCATTCCGCTCTCGTGAGGCTGAGCCTCGGCCGCTAGCTCACCCTCTCCCGCGCTCGGGAGAGGGTGACTGCGGCCATGCTCAGCCTCACGAGAGCGGAATGAGCCCTCGTGCATGGAACGCGCGCGCACCGGTAGCTGTGACAGCGCTGTAAGCGCGTCCTATGGTAAAGATATAAACAACCGTTTAGAGTACCGTTGGTTGAGACTAGCTGAGACGCCAGAAAGTCTGGTCGGTACCATTTTGAGTGTTTGTGCGTATGGCGCGTGCTTTGCTCGCCTTCCTAAGTGACACAAACGCACGTGCTGGGCTGCGGAGATCGTGCGCAGGGCTGTGAAAGTGTCAACAAATTTAGAATCGCCTCAGAGTGGGCTGGCGTATCTAGAGTGTGCCGGCCACCTGACGAACGCGCATAACTCCGCACCGTTTGATGCTATTCGCATTAACGTAGATAATCATTCCCAAAGGATGAGTTCTGCTGATTTTTTTGTCCTGGTTCGATTCTCACCTGAGGCAAACGCTTTTCTACTGCGATGGCCTCTTCCCCCCGCTCAAAATGGTTGTGTGTCCGAAATAGGGGGTGTGATGTCATCACCTGGCTCAGCCAGTCAGCATCGAGTTAATCAATGGCTGTAAAAATTTAATGCCTCCCCCTCGTCCCCTTACGACACGAAGCATGTTTCACGTGAATAATATGTGCATTGGAGGTAATGGGGGTCGTCGCTAGCTTCCTTATTCGAGGGCACTTTTTTATTTGAGGGCCTTTGTTGAGACCCGTCCGCCTCCAGAGCCGGATCGGATCAGGCTGGCCGGTTCATTTCACGAGTCACTCCGTTACCTCGCAGTGGCCGGTTCGAGGAGCTGCTGGCATTGATAGAAAAAGACCCGGCCGCCTACAAGACGAGGTTCCCCACCGGTGGCATCTTGGGGGTGCTCCAGGACAAGCCCGAGCTGGAAGACAGGAGTGAGTGGCTCGCAGGTTACGCTTGCAGGACCGTATGCGGTACGGGGTGGGAGTGGTTTGCCCAGAACGCGCCTCCGCGACCGTCACGTTTATTGCATCCTCGAATGTGGTTCCCCGATCTCCACCAGATAATGTCGGAGCAGTCACGCCCCCGCGCTTCGTTCCGGCTCACGTCCTGACGCGGCCGGCGCTACGCGCTGACGGGACTGGTCGGGCGGCGTCGTAAGCGCACCATCGCGGCCGTATTTTTGTAAGTGTTCTGTCGTCGCGTGGTCGCGGAACACTCTTAAACAGAAAAGGCCCAGTGGCTCGCGTTCGTGACGCCGCCCGACTGGTCCCATTGGCTCGTGGCGTCGGCTGCGTCTAGACTCGAGCCGGAACAGAGTGTGGCCAATCACTGTGGCTGTGTGATCGACGAGCGTGAATTGCTCGTTCAGTTCTGACGCGGTGCGGCCGAGGCTCGCGTGCAATCCGTAAAGCTCCGACCAAGGCCAAGTGACGGCAACCAACGTCCATTGCGAAGCGCGTTTTGTAAGACCGCAATGGAGTCTTTCGGTTTGTTCCGCTGCTGTGCACCACCATTCGCTTTTAAAAGCCCGCGCTGTCTTGTAGTCGGCACTCCAAAGAATGCTGGTACTGGTTGAAGGAAGCATAAAGTGCACTTTTTATGTAAAAACTTCTGTCGATCTCAAGTCCCAGTCGAATGCTGACTCGCCATTTGTGTCCAGTCTTGGCATCGCGCACGGCCAAGGTAGGCGACGTGAGAAGTCCAGTGCGCAGGCCGTGTGTTGGGTGAGCACCGAGCTATGTGGCAAACAAACTGGACAAAGCAGCCCCCATAGTTTTATCTCCTCGCCCACATCATACTGCGTGGCTGCGTAGAGTGCAGTTTGCTAGGTTGCGCATGAAAGTGTACCCGCGTGAGACCCCAGGTGGATCAAATGCGTGTAGGTCACATGACCCTCGTGTATTTCACGAAACACATGGATCGTGGTGGAGTGCGATCTACATCGGCTCCAGGCAGCTCGTCCACTTCAGAATATCGGGGTCAAACGTAGGGCTGCGTCGTTTCTACAGCTCTCGCGTCAAGGCTGCATTCGTGACAGATAGTACCAGTAAAGCTTTGAGGTAAATTGTGGGATCGTTTGACTCAGTTTAGATACCGTGCAGAGTGTGGCATAGCCAGTGCTTAAGTAGTAACGCTTACATTGTAACTGTTACTTTTTGGTAACTTGTAACTGTAACAAGTTACTTTTAAAATGTAACTTGTAACTGTAACGAGTTACTTTTTTCTTAAGTAACGATGAAAGTAACGACGTATACTTTTCAGCTTTTTACGAATAATATATCACTGAACAGTACTATTTAGCTACATCTTGCACTTTCCAAATCGTCTGTTCGACATTTCAGTGTCAATTGGCCTTGCCCAAACTCGTGGATACGTTCTTTGTCGCTGGTCACCAGAATAAAGCACGTGTAGGTTTGATGAAAAAAAATCGTAGTTATCTTTACGCACGCCGCTTGTACTTTGTGACTGAACACTTATATCTTAGTGTTTTAAAGCACTATCTATGTTGTGGGGTTTTATTTTTTTTTTTGTGCAAACGCTTTTAATTGGGTGAATCAACCGTGAAACAATACACGCGGAGGGCACTGCGCATGTCTCGCATTTTTGATTTGCGCCACTATTCCCATGGAAACTTTCAAACACTAATTTCGAGAAGCAACTTCTGCTAAGTTACAATATAAAGTAAAAAGCGTACTTTTTAATTTTATGCAATAAAACTTTGTGAGGGGCGTTTTCTAGTTTTTCCTAAGTTTTTTGTGTTATAGAAAAGTAACTGAAAAGTAACGTCGTTACTTTTTAAAAGTAACTGTAAGTGTAAGGGTAACTCTTTTGTTGTGGTAACTGTAACGGTAACTTCGCTACTTTTTTCTGAAAGTAACTGTAACTCGTAACGAATTACTTTTTAAAAAGTAACTTATCCAAGACTGGGCATAGCCACGTTTAGCTTTTGAGAAACTTCAAATTTTTGTTGCTTTTAACGATGCCTGGGTAAGCATGTGGTTGATGCTCCAGATCTCTTTTGGATGTAGCTATTTTATGTTAGTCAAAGGTTAAAATCTGGGATATCTTTTTCATATGTCCAAACAGTAAAATTTAACTTTGAAGGTTACTTCGGTGTCCCGTTACAAAATCGACCGGGTGTGTTCTGATGTCAGGAAGCAGTTCAGAAAATGAGTACATGAGAGGTTATGCATTCTACTGCGACAGCTTCTTTGCCTAAACATTGCGTCTGAGGAGGGCAAGCACCGTATGACTCCTTTCTCTCTTTCCTTTGTGTTGGTTTTCAGTTCATGCCCTTGCCAAGTCTTACGCTGACAACCACGAGTTTCTGCCTCCGATGAATGCCATTTGGATGACGAGGGTTATGCGAGAAGACTATGAGGGGGCCAACATGATACTTCAGGTTAGTGCAACACTGAGTTTAGCCTTGCTTCTATTATACAGTCTACGCTCATTACAACAGACCTGGTTATAACAGACATTTGGATATAACATACCGATTTGTCAAGTTCAGTTCGTTTTCCCCTGCATACTATTGACTCAACTTCATATCTGCATACAACAAACTCCTCTTACAACAGACAGAAATCTTGGTCAAAATCAAGGTTTGTTATAACGAGCTTAAATTGTACTACATTTTTCTTTAGTTATAGTTACTTCCACCTATTATGCCAGGCAGTTGAGTCTGACTCGTATTGGCAGGTTACAGCTGCCAGTTGTTCCTCGTTGTGTAGGATTGACGGGTACGATCAGCAGTTCCAGCGTCTGTTTACGAACAATCTGTTCGGTGCAGTGTGTTAATATGTATGGAAGACTATGGTTTCAGGTGGCTGTGGGCAAAGACACTTTAAATGCTACGCATTTGGAATGCCTTTGGGGAAATCCAACTTTTCGTTGGCCACATTTCGGCAGTCTCGACTCGTACGTGGAAAGACAAGATGGCTCGACGGCTCTCAACTGTGGCTCCGTGCTTTTTCTCGCAGGAGTACCCCCAGCTGAAAGAGAAGCTCATGTTTGCAAATCTGCTGAGGGTGTCCAGGGAGAAACGGAAGGTGAGAATCCGGCGTCAATGCTAAACGCTGAGGGGAGCTGGTCGGCGTCTTACTCCGGTTTTAAACGTCCGCTCACTGCCGACTAGTGCTTTGCGTTCTCGGTATTAGCCAAGAAACCCCGAAAAGCAAACCCTGAGCCAGTTTCATACAAATTTGGGAACGGCGAAAAATTTCCGTTTGGAGCCGTCTTCGAACGAGATAGACTGAAGTCTCGAGGTGAGAAATCTTTGTCTACAGCTTTATTCCGCATTGACCCGAAGTACCGCCCGTACTCAAACTGTCCACAAAGCGGCTTCTTTCTTTGGAAACGACATCCCTTATCGCGTTTCCTTCCCCTTATTTGTACCGGGGCATTTCCCAAGTGTTTGGGTCACGTGCATGTCGCGTGCATGGCACGCAATGCAGTCTGGGCTATTTGCCGATTGCCACGGTGTTGGTTATATTGGCTAGGATGGTACTCTACCCGAGCGTGGAATCGGCGTGCACAAGGTTGCACCGACTTCGGTTTGGCCTTGGTCGTTTGGAGTGTGATCTGTCTGGACTGCTAAAACTGTTTCGTGTTGACTAAGCTCCAGAGCACGGTAAAACTGGTTCCAAGTTCAATAACTCTTGTAAGCCAGTTCTTTCTTTTCCTCCCCCGTGACTCTATACCTCGTTTCGCCTTACGACGTGCCACGGCAGACGCCACGGACGAGCCGTCCCAGTCAGTTCGGCACCATGTACATATTACACGACCGTACGTTGTTGCGCCCCTCTTCAAGGGGTACTCCGCCGATTTCTTCATGGTCCCCGATTTGCTTGAAATTTTGCTAAACTCGCCAAACAACATCGCCAAAATAGTATCCCAAATATTAGGTCAAAATAATTTTTTTCACGAAGTTATTGAATTTACAATTTTGGTCCTCACCGTGTTTTTCAAACTGAAAGTCTCTACTGGCAACAACGAAAAAGTGACGTCAGTGGAAGTGCAGGGGATCACTCTTTGGACTGTAGAATTTGTTCCCAACTGATTCGAAGCAGTTTCATGGTGTCAAATGAATGCTTTGGAAGCTCGCTCCAGTCCCCGCGCTCCAGCACGGAACAAATGATTGGCATATTCTATTTTTTAGACTGCTCGCTCGACTGGCAAGCCTGCCCTTCCACTGACGTCACGGCACTGAAAAGTGCGGGTATATTTGAATGTTGGTTTTTGCATCATTTTCATTTGCCGATTTCGCAGTAACTATTATGAATTTCGCGATACTAAATAGCATACCGGAAAGGGTAAAGGCCGGGAGTCAGAAAATATAGTTAGCTGAGGTAGCTCAAAAATCGGTGGAGTACCCCTTTAAGGACCCGCGATACTCGTGCAGCATTGGAATGGCTTCGGTGGCTCATAGCATCCATCAAACAGACCACATGCAGACTGCGGTTTGTTTGGGACACGGTCTGTCCACTCTAGTTGGCATGATCAAGCTCATATAATTTTTCCTTTCCAGGAGGAAATGGCTCGCTACGTGGTTGACACTGTGACCTCGACACCCGCTTATTCCCCCGAAGCGAAAGGGCTCGTCTGCGGAAACCTGATTAACGTGCTAGGTAACGCCACCTCGCTTTCAGCTTCACATTGTCTTCTTGGCGTTTGGTGTCGAGCGGGCAAAATTGTACACGGTGCTTCCGCAAGTTCCCCTTGTTTTTGTCGTCGCATCAATTCGTCTATACAGTAGGCTCGCAAGAATTCAAACTTAAACTATTTCATACTTCCGGTTAATTCAGACAAATTTCAAAATTTTGGTGGTCCTGCTATGTTTCCAATGTGTTTGTAAGCCGCTTAATTCGAACGGTGTTTTTGTGTAATTCATATTTCTTGTTCCCGCTGGAACGTTGACCACGCTTCTTACCGAGCATCGGTGCACTGCGGAGAAGCAACCCCGACGGAGCTCGCGTCCTCGCGCATTGCTTCTCTGCGTTGCACTGGTGCTCAGTAGGAAGCGCACTTATTGGAGGCTAATACAGTCGCCGACTGTTTTTTGGACTCCGATAATTCGGACTTGTTCGATATTTCGGACCTAAAGGAGGAACCGTGACTTACCCCATAGAAATAGTGCATATTCACGACCAATGTTTCGGACAGCTTGAAGTCCGAAAGTTTGATTATTCGGACAAAATCGTCGTGAGCGATCAGCGGGAAACACCACCGAGAAGCGGCCATTTTGAATTCTATGTTGGCTGCAAATGGATTGGCTTGGTTTGGCAGCGCTACTTGAGTACTCCTGAGTCCTACCGCTAGGTGACGCTATGCTAGCCCTTTTTTTCCATTTAGCTGCACGTCATCATCATCATCATTATTATCATTTTGCTTTGTTTCCTTCCATCCCTTTGCGCCTCCACCCCACTTTCGCGTCGCCAGTCGCCATTTTGCGCTCGTGGATTTGCGCCTCTCATCTCGTTCGGACAACGCTGGCTTGGACGTCATGGCCCCATCTGTTCTTCTGCCGCCGCGATGTGTCGTTAAGAAGCGCAGAAAGTACTCGACCATAACGCTAGAAAAGAAGGCAGCGATTCTCAAGCTAACAGAAAGTTGCCGAACGCAAACGGAGGCGTAACCTAAAACAAGGCATGCAGGCGTAACCTGAAGCAAGGCACTATTTACGGCTTTTTTAAGCCCACTTGGAAGTAATAAAGGCAAGTTTTTCAATCTGCTGATTTTTCGGACTGCTCTATTATTCGGACGTTTTTTCGGTCCCTGCGAAGTCCGAATAATCGGTCGGCGACTGTAGTCTGCAAAAGACAACTTTTGTTGCTGGACGAACAATTGTTTCGAGGTGTCATATGCTGTCTAAACGAGTCGACGATAGACAACATTTTTTGAGGGATGATTAAACTTGTGTCATACATTTCACCAATGTTTAATGCGTGGCATACCTGCATATGATTAGTCGGCCCTTGTCGAGGAAATCATCAAATAGTATCTGCTTTTTGTGTGTAGCCGTTCATACAACAAATCATATTCAGATGAATTTCTGATAATTCAATCAAAGTTTGTGGCTTCCTGGAGTTTGAATTAATGAGAGTCTACTGTAGTCACTAGCAGGATAAGAATGGCGGAGAGGTCTTTCAGTTGTCTTGAAATTCAAAACAACATTCGTAAGAAGTCCTTTTCATTCTCTGTGTCTATAGCATCGCTAATAATTAGTAGAATAACCTTTTTCAGAAGTAATCTTCGCCCATTTTTACGCTCACAGGAGCTTTAGAACGTTCAAGGGCTACTTAATTTTATCTCATTTGAAAGGAGTGGAAATCGTAAAACCGTCAATGAAATCAACTTTTCAAGTCAAACTTCTGGATCATGTAAACATTTTTAAGAAACAATTGTCTGGGTGGGGAAAGCTAAAGGTTAGAAGAGAAAAACAATTCACCAACCAAGCCCTTTTAGGACACTCTTTTAAGGCTCAATTGGAATTTGTCTTTTTTTCTAACCTTCAAATTAGTGCTTAACTTTGGCAGGTTAAAGAGTCCGCAACAATCGAGTGGGTTCCGGCGAAACTTCTGCCGTTTACGGGTATACTCGTTAATTTCGCAAACCTTCCATGTCTTCTCTGCGCCACTGTTCCGCTCTCTCTTCAACGACTGTCCCGCCTTTGAATTGTTTTGTCCGACATCCTTACCATTCGCTTCGCCTTCCCACAGTGGCCTGCGAGAAGCTCGACGAAGCGCTGCAGGAACTGGAAACCGCGAGGACCAAGCATGGCCTGCAGCTGACCGACTTCAGAGTCTCGACACTGCAGACACTCAAGGCCGAGCTTACCTCGGCGGGAAAGCAGGTCCCCTTCGAAGTTCCCGAAACGAGGGTGAGAAACGACTCGTTGCGGCGGTTCTTGACCGCTCGCCTCATTTGATTTACCTGCATCGGCCTGCACCGGCGCAGAAAAAGGTAGCGCAATGCAGAAACGTGCAGGGCAACCTAGTTCCGGTTGCATTTTTGAGATGAACTGCACTCGTAAGTGGAATACGGCGGTGTGCACCGAGTACAGCTGGTGCGGGAGGTGCAGGTAGATCGAAAGCAGCCACCTACGTTTTGGGGACCCCTTCTGGATTGGCAGAAGCGACGCCGGGGCCAGGGGCACACGCGCCCCTGGCCAGGACCTCCACACAGCATAAGCGACAAAACACAAAAATAATAATTAAAAAAAAAACCGGAAAAGTGAGGCAATAAAAAAAAATCTTGATTCATAGAAAAAACAAGCAAGCAATACGGCAGAAGAAAAAGTGTACAAAGATAAGGCGTTCAAAGTGTGATTGCACAACCGTTGTCAACACACTAGACTAAGACTTTTTTTTTTTTTGCTTATTTTATTTTGGGATTAGGGAGTCGTGCAGCATCAGCAGTGTTTGGGGAAAGGGTGCAGGCTACCATTCCGACAGTGAGCACTCCCTGCTTTGCTTACACGCGCATGCGTGCCCTTGCTTTTGCTTTTTTCCATCCTCCACTTTTTTTTTTTACGGTTCATTGTCTTTTTTTTATAACTGCTCTTTTGCTGCGTATCATCCCGCGTGTATGCTGGCTTGGCGGTCTGCCAGCCACGCAACGCAAGCGATGTGCTCTCCACCGGCGCAGTCAAATCAGATCGCGGGAAAAGCAACGGGCAGCCGGGCTTCGCTCGCTATATCGAGTGTCCCCGCCATGGGAGTTGGGTACAAAAAGACAACACTCCTATTCGCGTCTCCAACTCGACGCTCGCCCTCCCGCGGCGGAAACGGGAAGCGCTCTAGTGAGGGTCCCCGATTCTCCTGCTCAGCGGGCACGGCGGAACTGCTCACGATCATGACTCGCGAAATGTCATTTCCGAATGCAAACAACACTCTTCACTGTCCCGACATAGTGCTGCAGCAGGTATGGAATTGTACCTTACTGGAGAGTTTTAGAATTGCGCGTAGAAGCAAACACAAGCGGTGTGCGTTTGCGTTAGAGTTGCGTGTCCCACCTTGTGCGTGCGCCTCATCGCCATGCGCTATCCAAGACCGCAATTTTGGGCTCCGCGCACGAGCAGTGTGGGAACAAGCAAAGCTAACTCAAACACACAGCGCTTGCGTCGCTCTTATACGCAATACTAAAACTCGCTACTGTTTCACCGGCTTCCAACACCAACGAAACACGTGCTGCAGTGAACAGAGGTGCATGCAGAAGTCTTTCCAGCCTTTCCAGTCCTTCGAACTGGAAAGGCGGAAATTGCTCGAAACGACAGAGCGTAAGATTGTCAACAGTCACGACTTTGATAGCAAGATATACTTTACCCACAATTAATGTAATTTTACATGGATTTCTCACATTAGCTAGAATGTTTTCATTGATTTTAGACTATTTTGATTTTATTATTTATTAATTAAAAATGCTGCAATTGGCACCAGTGATGATAATTAGCACACTTTTGATTGTCGTATGTGTTCACGCGTTTGAAATAAGATCATAAGCAACAAATTATATTAGAGCTTGAAAAATTACGTATTAAAATATCTGAATTTTAATATTATTATTATTAATACAAATCGAGGCAATATATGCTCCTAATTAACGCCAAAATTACGAAAATACGTCATTTAACCATAATAGTTTTTCCAGAAAGGTATACATTTGTTTTCTTTTGAGCATATGAAAAACTCTTAACATCGTTATCAAGATAGACAAACAATCAAACAATGGTTGTAATATAAATTCATATGCGTCACGCGTTGATATAAAAACGCACACGCACACACAGTTCATCTGTCTGACTCAGATTCCGTCTTTAGGTTGTTGCAGTGAGAACAGCGTTTGTTGTTTTGTGGACATGTTGTAAAAATTGGATTTATCCTCTTATCCTTGTGCTGAGAATAATGTTAAACCAATTAGTCATCTAAATACCCAAATACCCATTATTTCCCATGACAATTATCTGAGCGAGGAAGGGAAACGAGAACGCACAAATATCAGCACTGATTTTTTTCAGCAACTACAACAACTACAAGTGTCAGCCTGGATCGAACATGTATGCCACAAAATAAAGTTTCCGCGAACAACTTCTCTGACTAAGTAATTACGATGTGAGGCACATCTTGAGTTAAGAAAAATTCGAAATTAAGACCTATATCGAGAAATTGAATCCAAAATAGAGGTTAGTTTCGGTTTCGCTCCACAATTAAAACGCGCATCCTTGCGTAAATATTACGCTAAGCAACGTTCTTGTTTTTAGGGTAAAGAGGTGACCTGCGCTCATAACACCCTAGCTTCCTCGTATTACCAGAAATAATTTGTGTCGCTCAGTGAAGCCAGCACACTAGACAGGCTCAACAGCGGCACGCATCTCCGACCCTCACTATAACCGCCATTTTCGAAAATGAGTGGCTTCACCTATAGTTAGTTGGAGTCGCGAATACTATTACATGTGATTTTCAAGGGGATGTGTGGACTGTTTTATATAAACAATACATCGAAATACCCGAGTGTGATATAACCGCGCTTGACTGTAACAGCTATTGCTCTCGCTTGTTTGCACTCTGTGGTGAAAAGCTGCGAATCTTTTGTTAAAACATCAGCCGAACATGTTTGGATCTGGCTCAAAGCAGCCTGCTTCGAATTGGGAGCACGGAGCCCTCACACGTCGCTTGTTTCGGTGCGTGCAGGTACGAAGACGAAGGAGCAAGGAAGACTCAAGTTCCAGTTCCGACGACAGCTCCGACGAGGACGAGGCAACCGCGTCCCGTTAAGACCGGCCTAGTCCCGTCGCATCCCCTCCGAAGCCGTTGAATTGCCAACACTATTACCGCTGCTGTTTCACTCGAACATTCATTTGGGCTAAAGTCAAAAACCGCTTCATAACGCACCGTTCCGTTTTCCTCAACAATAATGTGACATTTAGAGACCATCGCTGATGCATTGTAGAGATTGTACAGTTCCCTCGTATGTTAGTGCAGACTGTGTGTACATAGTTGTTTGTTAATAAAAAGGTCAAAAGGTTGTCGCCTTATTGCTGGTCACTTCATTTGTTTACATCCATGGGTTCTAAACTGATTTCCTAGGAACCCAGTTACCTGAGGTAAGACGCTGGCACTTTTTCAGTCTGCAGCATTCAATTATTGTATATGCGTAAAGGAAAGGAAGCTCGGGGCATCTGTCTCATTTGGCCTTTAAGGGACTGAATTTTACATTAACTTTGAATTGCCTTGAAAAAAAAAAATAATGCTGTGCTCAAAATATTTTAATGATGTTGCAAAGTGTTAAAGCGACACTCTTTTACAACGGTGCGACGAGATAGCAATACACGACGACTGCGAAAGAGAAAGCAATGAACTTTAGATGACTTCACTTTCTGCATGGTATTGCGACGTCACGCATAGATCTTCAACCGGCAGTTATCCCAGCATGTCTCCTCGGAATCATTCATGCTATGCAAGTTTGTTTTTAATTTGGTTATTATATGATAAAAGAATAACTGAGATTCCGCCGTAATTTGACGGAGACTCGTGAAAATGTCTGGATGAGGTGTCGGACACGGCGGCAACTAAATTTGCTCGTCCGTCTACTTTGTCTACAAATGTTTCTAGTTTTAAATGACGTGAAACCGTCCCTGGGTTTCATGAAAAGAAAGTGCTTTAGACCCCAGCCTCGCAAACTTTTTACCGTCTTAACGATTACTCCGCTATCTCACTTTCATATGCTTCCATAGTATGTTTTATATTTTCTGTAATGATCAAAGACTCGATTGCCATGTTCTTTGGAAAACCTGGGTTTTCCATGGAACACTTTTATTCCAAAGTATCAAATGTCCGTTTATCTCCCATACGATGTCGGCTTTCCGTCTCCTCTTCGACTGCAGCAATTTAAAATTTGCTTCCCCTTTGCCACTATTTGTCCCGGTTAGACGATTTGTAGGTGCGACTTGCTGAGCTTCGGATGCGGTGTTGGGAACCTCGGGACCAATGTCATTTTTCTTTTCGGAGGACGAAAAGTGGATCGTGCAATCTCAGACAAAGCCTCGAAAAACTGGCAACAATAATTTTATTGTACCAAAATGGCTGAATTGCTACTCCGAAGAATAGCTTTTTTGGTGGTGCTATTTCTAACTGTCTAGGTGTTGCAGCATCCGCAACAGCAAAGAGGAGCCTATGCCTTTCGTGACGTAAATGTGGAGGGAGTTTGTTTCCGTATGTGATGTGGGGTCCTATACTCTGTTTCATACTTAGCGTGCAACGCCTTCAAAGCTACTGGCGCGAGCGCGTGGCTTCATCTTGGGCTGCAACGGTGCGTAACCAGGAATCGCTTTTGGAGGTGGGCCTGGATCTGCAAATTGGGAATAACCTCCCCCACCCCAGTCTATGCTGCACGGGCTACAGGGGACAGGGTGCTGCTGGGATTTCTTTTCTGCACTCCAATCGAGGCTCCGACATGGGTATTCTCGTGCCCTGCAGTCACCTTCGCCCTCCAAGGGCCACCCAGGCCTGGGGACCTTTTATAGCCAAGTGCAGCAAGATTGGCAAAAGCAACAACCAAGAAACTAACATACTTGAATAATGAGGGAACATGGAGCAACATGCTCCTTTATTGTTTATTTATATAACTGGAGAGCAAGGTCGCTGTGAAACAGGTGTTACGCTTATACTGAGAAGGTATGCGGAGAGCAAGTCGTCTGCTTCTTGTGCAGGAGTTGCGGTGAAGTCAGAACAACGCCGAGCTCTGAGTGGCTTTGATTGAAAGGATAGTGAGTAGACCTCAATGTTAGATGCATTGAGGTCTACCCGTTATTTTCTTTCAATTGGCCACTTAGAGCTCGGCGCTCTGACATCATTGCAAACCCTGTGCTAGAAGCAGACAGAACTTGCTCTCCGCATAGGAGTCATTGTCAGTTACATTCATGGAGGAGTGGGGCAAAGTTTATCGTTTATCGATTCGAGGTGAACGGGGTCAAGGTCCACCTCTAGGCATGTGTAGTCTGAAGGAGATACAACGACATTTGAATCAGTGGCATCCTCAACGACGGAAAAACAAGGTCCAGAAATTAGCGCGGTCGACGAAAGGCACCGACTGGTCATACAACGACGGTCGGATCGTTGCAATGTAGTGATCATTCAATTTCTCTCCCAAGAGTTTGTCGTTCTCCAACCTGGAGGACGATGCCCGGCACAGCCCGGCAGAATGAATTCGGATTTCCCGCGCCGACCGATCGTCGGCTAGCTTGGCTAGCTCAACTGGCTCGGCTAACAACCCGCCAAACTGACTTTTTCTCCCCAGAGCAGAGTAGACTAGAGCGGTAGAACAAAAATAAAAAAAATAATATTACCGCCTATTTAAAAAATATATAAACACAAGTCAACATCAGTTTATTAATGAAGCGGCAAAAATTTAAATGCGCCACTTTTATTCGTTTGTTTTTAGCGCAGCGGCATTCCTGCACGGGCAACTGTGCAGGTGATGCGCAAAGGCTCCCGGGAATTATTTCGCGCCAAAATCGGTCGTCTGCATACCAGGTTGACTCAGCCGGGCTGTCGAAATTCGATTATTTTTCCTACCTGGTCCTCACAACGCGAAGCTGTATTTACCCGCTCCTTCAGATTATCTATAACTGCACGTTCGCGTAAAACATCTGAAGCCTGTAAGCCGTTCTGTAGAAGGAGCCCTTGTGGCGACGGGAACGATGCCCGGCACAATGAGGGTTCCGAGGTTCGCCCACTCCGAAGGGCACACCGATCTGTGCTACGATCCGTCTGGGAGGTAAGTACTTAATTTACGTACTACGGCAGGTGTGCGTAAAACAGTTTGCGATATAATATGGCTGAATTGCGCTTCGGATTTGTCATCCCCCTATTGACAGACGCGCCAGTACAAAAAGTTTGGCTATGGGGCGATGTTGCATGCTGTAAACCGATGACGGTTTGTTCTTAAATCACCTCTAGGTATCTGCTGACGTGTGGGTCGGACGGAGACGTGAGGATATGGGACGGTTTCGAAGACAACGACCCGGAGTCTCATAACGTCGGCGAGAGCGCGCTGGCTCTGGCGTGTGCGGTGAGTTGGTCGACACGTTGCTCGCGGAAGGACCTCGCCATTCTTCAACCAGGAGTGGCCTGCGCGGTCACCACCCGGGCCATAGTTTAGGGTCGGGTTTGTCTCGTGAAATCTCAGGGCCGCCGTGTATAGTTTAAAATTTTTTTTAAATTTTTTTTGTGTATTTCAAAAAGTGTTGCAGGCAGGCCACGGCAACATAAAGGACGCATAGCCCGTACTAGGCAATGCATAATCATCCAAAGCATGTACATAGAAAAGTGTTGCAGGCAGGCCACGGCAACATAAAGGACGCATAGCCCGTACTAGGCAATGCATAATCATCCAAAGCATGTACATAGCTCGCATGTGTCGTCATTCGCGGCCATGCCAGTATTTTATGCACCCCGAGCGTTCGGTTCACCCTGTTGGTTTCACACCCGAAGAATTTGTAGTTCGCAGAAACCAGTAAATAACCGTCAGTACCCAGCAATGGCGACCCTTGCAAGCTATGTATAGAAGGCATAGCATAACAATTCATACCTCATTCTATAACTAATAACACGCAATCAAAACCTTGGAGCTAGTCACCAAGGAGCTCAGCGGAAATGGAATCCCCGGAAGGGGAAAGGAACCTCCGGACCATGGGATTCGCAGTCCGACATCTTTGCTTGGCGCCACAGGTAGGAGATGAACGAGAGTACAAGTAACTGAACTAGGTATGACAATTGCCATTGAAGGTTGCCTGCAGTAGGTGTACGTGCTTATGCAACTGTCTGTGGCCAGTGATACTTCGTCCAGTATACTTGGTCTGCCAGCAACTTTCGGAAGTGAGTTATGCTCAGTTAACATACTTGGTCCAACATACTTAGTCCACAGGCGACCGTTGGCAGTGATTCATACATAGTCGAGGGTACACTTAGTCTGCAGGCAGCTAGAAAACCTTGGCTTTTGGGGGTGTATCTTTGATTTATTTAAAAGTTATTTTTCCAACCGGACGCCACAAGTTAGGATAAGAAAGTGTACCAGTGACGCTGTGCACACAACTTGCCGCGTGCCTCAGGGATCTGTGTTAGGCCCCATGCTTTTTAACATTTACATGAACGATCTAGCCTTATTGCCCTTAAAATCTAACATTTATCAATTTTCTGACGATACAACATTAGTTCTGGCAAATGAAAATTATTATACAGCAGTTAAGATTATGCAGAATGACGTCAATGAGGTAACGAACTGGTTTTCTAAAAGCTATATCTTTGCCAACAAGGAAAAATGGAGCGAATATGCTTTAGAATGCAGCTGTTCACCACTTCCACATGCCACAGAAACCAAGTATCTGGGTATGTACTTCGACGAGCATTTGTCGTGGAGTATACATGTACAGTATGTAATTAAGCATTTACGAATAATATCATCCTGCTTATACAGATTACGGAATTCCGCGTACGGAACCCAGCTTGAAAATCTGGTGTTTGAAGAACAGCTGGTAGAAATTAACCTATTGACAGTAAATAAACTGTGCAAATTTGTGATTATAACAAATCAATACTTCACTTCATAGTTCAACACCATCAAACAAAGACAACTGAGAAAAACGGAGAAGTTTAAGATTCCGAAAGCGTATACAACCATGGAGCCAGGCACCATAAATTTTATGTGCCCACATATTTCAACCACCTTCCCTATAATCTACGTACTCTCCACTCTTTAAGTTCTGTAAAAAGGAAATGGTATACACAGGTGACTGAAGGTTAACTAGTCATTCTCGCAATCTTATTTATTCATTACGTCTCTTCTGCCTAGTATTAGATTAACACAAAACTGAAACCTTAATGCGTTCTTCAAACTTCCTTAGTAGAGTATCACATAATTACTTACAAATTATCATGTGGTTATATTGATTAAACATGTCGGTTTGCTGATTTCCATTTTGTGTTATCTCTTGAGACAGCTCGTGCTCGCTTTTGTCGTTTCCACGAGGCCACCAAAAATGTTTCTCGACGTCCGCCTTACTTCTTCTTAGGCCGGCAAGTTTTTCGTCGCCACAGACAACTACTCCGTGAGCGCTCGCAAGTTTCCGAGCGCCGACCTGGACGGCGTTGTGACGCGGTTCCCATCCGACGTCTATGCCGTCACGTGCAGCCATGACGCTCGGACCCTCGTTGCTGGATCCGGGTAGCTACCTTCCCGGGCCCTTCCTGTAGATATATCAGATTTCACACCTTGCTTCTTAATAGACCCTTTTCAAAAGTTTGCACCATCTAGCAACTTGTGCACCACTTATTGGAGTCTGCCACAGTTCGGGCACACAGTCCGAGCATGTATTGGACACGAGGGGCTGCCTCAGCGTTCAGCATGAACTCGGATCCAACTCGGAACCCGTATCTAAACGGAAAAGAGTGAACAATTTAATCGACTAAGGCTTCTTATTTTTTTATTTCCTGCGGAGGCTAAACGGTATTATTGCAGCAAAGTGGTATATACAAGTAGTATACACAAAAAAATACAAGCATTAAAAAGCTTGACTATCAAGGCAAAAAAATCATAATGCAGGAAAGAAAGCATTAATACTACCTTTTGTTTAACAAAGATTGAAAAAACAGGTCATTCGCAGGCACTGAAATAGTATATTGCTGGGGAGTCGATTTCATTGTTAAACTGTATGCAGAAAGAACGAGTATATCTGAAATCATTGGTTCTAGATTTTAATTCTCTAATTCTTGCAAGCACGATCCGACCTCTGATCTGCTCGTGCCGCATAGGCGTTAGAAAAGTGCCACTTTGGATGCTTCTGACCTATGCAGAGTGCAAAGTTTGTCTACTTCTAGACCAGGGGTTGCAGCGATGTACGAACGTCGAGCTCTGATTGGTTCCGATTGGAATGGTAGTGGATAGACCTCAAGGTGGCTATCATTGAGGTCTACCCACTACCCCTTCACCAGAGGCCAATCGGAGCTCGGCGTTCTGACGTCCGTGTAACCCCCACACAAAAAGCAGATAAACCTGCGCTCCGCTTAGCGTGACATGCTTCTGCCACTTTCACTTCACGAGTGGACCTGACGTGTCTCAAAGCCCACAAGATTACATCTTGTGTTGCTCTATGTGTAGAGTAACATTCGACTTTGGGAGCGGGCACGGTTACGTGTCAGGCCGAAGTTGAAAGGACGTGTTGTACATTTTTTGCCTGTTCTACGCATTATCAAATAAACGCCAGAGGTTCTATTTCACTACAGTCTCCTCATTTCGGGCACTTTCATTCGTGGAATTTTAAGAACAAATCAATGTTTTACCTCGAGATACCGCCTCGGTATGCCGTGCTACGTTTGGCCAGTAAGCTCTTGTGGCTATTTCATTATCTACGAAAATAGCGTGTGGAAGCGTCCAGTTGCACGATCGTTGCACCTTTTAAAGGCTGGTTTGCGCATTTGCGTTTGAGCTTGATCATCTGCGTTACGACGGCCTGTAATCACTTACGACGAGGGGACATGCTGGTGTCCTCAATCGGCATCCCTGGAACACACCTGGCCTTCATACAACTAGGCTGGAGGTTTTGCGCTATTTGCTGACTCATATATCACCTATGAGAAACGGTCTCGCATAACGTCGTCAGTGTTATTTGAGCACACGGCAAAGGAATGAGGAGTAAAATATACGGAGCCAGTCGCACCCAAACGTGAGTGCGCAAACTTAAACCTGCCCCGTCTCATTCTCCCTGCAAAGTGACTTCACCATCAAGGTCGTCGACGTCGAAAGCGGCAGTAGCAAGCTCCTCGAGGGTCATGAGGCGCCTGTGCTGTACTGCTCCTTGGATCCGAAGGAGGAGTTTCTGGTGAGTTCTACGTCGCCTTTCGTCTGCCTCTTTGTTGTTAACACTCTTCTCGCCCACGGATGTCTTCTGAGCAGCAGTCTGTCCACTGCCTCCCTTACGATTTCGGTAGCATGTGAGGAGGGTGGATGAAGAAATGACGGTGGTTTTACGGCCCCTGCCGAACAGGTGCAGATAACCCAGAAAACCATGCACTCCTTTGTCACTAGCAAGTTGGGAAACACTATAGTCTGTTGGAGGTTAAGAATAACAAAACAAACAGGCCCCTTCCACAAAGCTTTCTGCTTGCTATGATTGGTGGTTTTCCCCTCTCCAGCCTTGACTCTGCTAAAGGGAGGAGCTTGTCCTGCTGTTCTTAACCTGCAACAGACCATAGTAACTTCTTCCACTGGGCAAACATTCACCCAGCATAGCTCACAGGTGATGCAAACACACCCTGTTAGGAGCCTTTATCATACTGGAATGCCACAATCGGGCGACAAAGGAACACGTTTTTGTAGAAGTTTGGCGGCCAACAAGCGCTCCTCCCAACGCCAAGAGGCTGGTCTTGCTGCATTGGTGAGCAGTGTTGCACTAACCCGTCATGAGAACGGATGCATGAAGCACATGAAGGCAGAAACAGGCATCTTCAAGCTTGTACATGTCTGTCATCATCGTCCTAATGTGTTTTATGCTTTTTTTTATGAGGGCATATACCTTTCAATCCTTGGCAAAGGCAGCGAGTCTTGACCTGTTTTCTTTTTTTTCTAAATTAAGAAATCAAAGGGGCATTTTTAGAGTCGGTGCTTTATCGCGTTCGCTTCACAGGCATCCTCGAGTTGCGACGGCACCATTCGCGTCTGGAAGCTGGACGACGGGACATGCATCAAGACGTGGAGCGTACTTCCCAAGAGCAACGACTTCTGGTGCGTCCACTTTTGTTTTTTTCTTTCTGTTGGCAACTTTTTGTTTGTAACAGCAGCTTTTGTTGGTAACGAAGCTTGTAGTGTTAGACATACACAAGATTAGAGTTCGCATTCAAGCACAGTTTTTTTTTTTATACCACCTCAGGGCTGAAGCCACTTCTCGAAGTTACTTTGTTTTGGTCTTTTGAACAGCTTTGAGAGTCTTGAATTGCGTTCAACTTAGCTAGCTGGCTACCCACCAAGCCTGCCAACTTTCTTTGGCCATCAAGCGGCCAGGCAAAGTCAAGCTAAGCCAAGCCAAGCCGCCCTTGTAATGGCTGCGATTGCTTGGTTCTGGAGGTGATCAACCGCGAAACCGAGCGGCGTGCATGCCTAGCGAAGCTGGGGTCGAGGAATCGCCGAGCCCCGGACGTGCTTTGTCCATTGGATGCATTGATGTCATCAAACACGCCGCCGTCTCTGAGCCGCTCTTGAATAGTAATTTCAGGAAAGTGGTTAGGCCTAAGAACGGTCGCACCGCTCTCCGTGCTGAGTAAGTAGGGCGCTTTTTCTTCAGCAAAAGGCACGCCAAAAGCGCCCTAAAAAAGGTTTGCAATTTATAGAGCATGATTACTGTGGCGCCTCCACGACCAGCCATGGCCGCGCCTCCGTCAGTGGAGGCATGCCACAGTACCCTGCCATGTCATATTGGCACCTAAAATGACATTTGCGCAAGGTGTGTAAATGCAAAACTTTTTGCCCCACGTAATGAACGTCCCCCAATTATGGGTCAATTTTTCGTAAAAAAAGTGTGTTCATTATGCAAGTAAGACGGTATGCCTTTTTTATCGACCACAAACCTCCCATGCTAAAATATTGGTTATTAAGGTGAAAGCCTTGTGTGTCTTACCATTCAGTCGACCTTTGAAGTCCTTGAGCGAAAACACGTCGGTGGCATGAAAGGTACCAAAATGTTCACGCGACCACTCAGGCAGCTGCTCAATCGTATGCTCAAGGACGATGCTGTTCTTTGCATCGTCCTTGAGGTCGTTCTTGACGTCGTCCTAAAGGTCGGCCTAGAAGTCGTCCTAGACATGGTCCTAGAGGCCGTCCTAGACGTCGTCCTCTAGGTGTCGTTCTCGACGTCGTCCTATGGGTCGTTCTAGACGCCGTACTTGGTGTCGATCTCTAGGACATCATCCTCGACGTAGTCCTATACGTCCTAAACTTTAATATGTGTAGAAACATTACACGAAAGCATTTCACCCGCGGGACTATAATGCTTTCGCCTTCCTACACATAAGCAATTTAAAAAAGCCCCTAAAAAGAAAAAAAAGTTTTTTAAACAGTCTAAATGGGTCACGCGTGTCAAAAAAATACATTTTACGTGAAAAAAACAAAATTTTTTTACAGCAATTTTGATGGCGAGAGATTTATTTGAAATTCTGTTCACAAAGTCCATGACGTCACGGAATGGTCATTCGCTCTTTCCACCTCAACGTGAAGGCGAAGCCGATCCACCTCTCGTCCACGCGCCTGAAATGCCGAGAAAGAAAACAAGTGGAAAGGAGGTGACTACCGACTGAATCGCGTCTTGCGCCATCAATATTGCTCTAAAAAAATTATTTTATTGCAAAAAGTTAATTTTTTACACGCGTGTCCTAACCAGACTGTTTAAAAAAAACATTTCTTATCTCTTCAGGGTCCCTTTAAGGGTCCTGTTGTATTTTCATCTTTATTGATGGAATCATCTGATGTGTAGAACTTAGCATCACAGTTGAATCAGTTATAAATGCACATTTAAGAGATGTGTCAGCTTGTAAGTTGGTGGTTCTTGCGGCCTGTTTTTACGTTATACGTAAAGCTATTTTTCAGGCATGTTACGTGTTTGTCATTCTTTTTTAAACCTGGGAGTTTCTTCCTTTCAGCATGTCGAAGACGCTGGGCCGCCTGTCCTGGTCGGTGAAAGATGGCAGTGTAAGTTTGTTCATTCCTTATCTGGGCGTGACGACCGAAATTGTGAGGTATAGAACCTCAACTGTGTCGTCATTTTGCATTTTTCTTAGAGGTTGCTTTTTGTTTCACATCTGAGCGCACTCTCTCTTTTAGTTTTCCCAGTCTCGCAGCATTGCAGTGTTCATCCTGCACTTTGGTCCGTCTTTGCTGGCATTTCTACTGAGCATTTTTACTGAGGTTCACAAACTCTGAAAATGTCTGATATTTTATGTCACGGCTCACAGGTGACCAGAGCACTGTGCTAGTTGCTTTTCTGATTAATAGCCGTCTGCACAAGATGTTTTATTATATGCTAGTAGTACATTCAGTCACAAAGAGGCATTTAATTATCTTTATATTGTTAGAAAGAGAAAGAAGGCAACAATGCTTAAGAGCTGTGGCTTGAAATTGGCAAGAAGCCAACGATTGATTCGCCTTACCAACAACCATGATTTATCAAATTTCATACCTATGATGCACTTTCCACTAAATCGTTCCAGAACCTCCGCATCAATTAATAATTTTTTAATTGGTAGTTTTCTATGATACTTAAAATTGTTTTTTCTCTTCCAGCTTTGAGTGTGCTTTTCTCCTCTCCTATTTAACATTTTACACCCTCTTCTGACTTGTTCCCTCCCCTACTCATTCTTTTTCCACTTTTTCTTTTATTAGATCAGCTTTTTCACATCTCTAAATTGACTGTTTTTATAAATATGCCTGTGTGAACACTGACACTTTACTTATATTGAGCATCTCCACACACTTGTTTTTTTGCCCCTCAGTACCTCGCATTTCCCGTCGACAAGGAAGTCCGTCTGATCTCGAGAGGCTCCTGGGATGTGCAGCGGACGCTCACCGATCCTTCCATTGAAGAGGTACTGCTCAATTCGTGCCAACCTCCGTACTGCTACCGCCCAGTAAAAAAAAACCCCTGTTGCGCCTTTGGCGGTGCGAGCAGGTTCGCATAGTTAATTTCAGTCACGTTCTCGAAATTTCCAACAAAAATGGCAAAAGCTTTTTATCCGTTTTCCGAAACTGACTTAAAGGCCTGTTTGCACACTTGCAACCGAGTACGACCGAATAAGACAAGACCTGTTTTCAAGACCCTTACGGCCGTATGCACTGCTGCAGAGCTTGTCGTAAGCTGTCACAACAGGCTTAAAAGCCGGTCTTGTCTCAGTCGATTGTAGTCAAACAGAAGTGTGTGAATGGTCCTTAAAGGCCCGGTCATACACGTGCAACCAAGTATGACCAAATAAAACAAGACTGGTTTTTAAGCCTCTTGTGACGGCTTACGACCAGCTGTGCAGCAGCGCATCCAGTCGTAAGAGGCTTAAAACCGATCTTGTCTCATTTGGCTGTACTCGGTTGCAAGTGTGTGAACGGGCCTTTAGAACTGTTTACAAGCTTCTGTTGGTGTCACACCGTAAAATAAGAAATAAAAAAAAAACTTGTAAGTTGCATCGGTGTACGAGACGGACCTAGAAAAATGTTTTAGAAAAAACCATAACTTACACACTGGAAAATACGGTACACGAAAACGCCGTTCGAATTAAGCGGTTTACGAATACATTGAAAACATAGCGGGACAGCCAAAATTTTGGAATGTGTTTGAATTAATTAGAACTATGAAATATCAGAGTTTGAATTGTACTTGAAATAGTTTTGACAGTCTTATAAGCAACCACTTCTCATAGATAGCACGTGGATTTGATCTGACAAATACGGCAAAAACCTTCAGCCTAGTCATCGGCAGATCTGAAGAGTTCCAAGGCTACTCGGAAGATGGTGCCAGCAGGTTGTCTCGTCGTAAGCGGTCGCAAGTCATTGCAGTGCATTCGGTCTCGCCCAGATGCAAGTTTGTGGACCAGTCAGATGCCAACCGACGTCCTTCTCGCTTTCAGATCTTCTCAATCGCAACGTTCAGTGCATGTGAACCTTCCTTGCTTCGAGTTCTGTCAAGGGAGAGGTCTTGGTTTGGAATCTCGATACCTCCAAGCTTGTCGAAAGGTTTGATATTTTTGGCGACTCTGGATTTCATTTTTGTTTTCCTGGCTCTGCGTTTTATGCTCCATTTTTGACGGCGCCCCCTTTTGCCCTTTCTTTTAGGTTCGTCCATGAGAAAGGCTACAACATTTGCAGCATGATCTGGAACCCAAAGCGAAGAGAGCTCGCTTATTGCGACAGCCAGGTATGCGCTTAATTGCTCCTTAGTTGATGATTTCTAGAGGGTTGATTTACAAGTGTGAGTACTTGCGCTACCAAAAATTGTGCCAAGCGAATGTCCTTGTGCTCGAAAGCGACTATTTGCCATCAACTCTTGGACTCATCTCTGCATCTCTATGTTGATGCTTCTGATAATACTTACAGTGGCATCAGTGTCTGATGTAAACTAAATTATTGATTGATTGGTTCATCGATTTTATTGATTTTATTTCTGAACACAGCAAAGAGGAAACCATTGCTTCTGTCAACTGCCGCCGACTCGTTTTGTGAACAGACGGTGTGCACCATTTTGATGGCTTGCATTTTAAATGGTTTGCACTTTAAGAGGCAGATATTCAGCTTTGGTTTTGTTTTTCCAGTTACCTAAACAGTGCTTACTCATATACCTACTTACCATTTGACAGAGTACTTACCAGTACTCTGTCAAATGATAAGATGTCAGATTCCCTTTCCTTTTGAAGAAATTGCTCGGTAATTAAGTAGTTCTACCGCACAATTGGCTCTTGAAGTTGCGTCTCTGCGTTGATCTTCTTACGCTGAGTGATTTCTTACTTTGGTAGACATTTGTAGCGGGTGCCAGTCTGTCTTGTATGGTTTTGTGAAGTGCTTGCTTCTCTCGTTCAATTATGTAAATTGTAACGTCATGCCGATGTAACTTTGGTTTCTCTTTTTACCCCAACCAGGGCCAACTTGGTGTCATCGAAGATATTGGAACTGTGCAGCCTCCCAAAATAACAGTAAGACTTGTTTCTGCAATTCAAATGATGCCTAGAACTTTTACTAAAAAACAAATCTGGTTTGTTCCCGTATTAAAAAGTGGAGCCAGAAAATTATTACTCCTGGTCTTCCCTGTTATAAGATGTTTAGTCTCTTTCGATTATTTGAAACGTTGGAGCATTGGTGTATCAATTTGAGTATCAGTGTATTCGAATAAAACTTCAGGTTGTATAGTATAGGATGGTGGCTCTCAAATGGGCAAATGGGGATCTGTCCGCGGACCCTTTGGGGTCTATGAAGGCATTCAGGGGTCCACGAAGCCCTGCCTTATCAGTCAAGTCCAGCAATAAATGTTGTCTTTTTTTTTTGATTGAGAAGGAACATTCCAATTTTCAGGTCAGTTTTCTCATGTGTATGTCAATGAGAGAAGTCTACTTCACAGTAGCCCTCAGTTATATCCATTTTTAAATCATTATCATAATAATGTATACCTTTCCCTTCCCCTCACCACAAATGGGGTCCTCCATTATTTTCGCCGGTCCACAAGGGGTCTGTAAAACATCAATAGCTGAGAACCACTGGTATAGTAGTACATTTAAAAGCTTTGAGTATTTTTCGGTTGTTTTCAAACTAGGCTGGCTAGGACAAACTGCTGTCACTCCATTGATTGCACTTCTCCCATGGTAAAGGTGCACTGTGGAGAAGCAAAACTTAAAGTTACAGTGTTGGAATTATATTTGTTTACTAAAAAGTAAAAGCTGCGTCACAATCATTCGCCCCTAGTAAGGTAAGTAATTTCATAAACAGTCGCCGGCCAATTTTTCAGGCTTTGCACGGACCAAAAAAACGTATGAATAATGGAGCAGTCAGAGAAATCAGTAGTTTAAAAAACTTGCCTTTATCACGTCTAAGTGGGCTTAAAAAAGCCGTCAATAGTGCCTTGCTTCAGGTTACGCATCCCCTTACATTTGGCCGCTTTTGTTAGCTTGAGAATCACTGCCTTCTTTTTCTAACGGTATGGTCGAGTACTTTCCGCGCTTCTTAGTGGCACTTCGCGGCAGCGGAAGAGCAGATGGGGCCATAACGTCCAAGCCAGGGTAATTCGAAAACACGATTCACCGAGACGAGATAAGAGGCGCAAGGTTCATGTTTTCAGAATGCCGAACGAACAAGGCAAAATGGTAACAGTAATGATGATAATGACGCGCAGCTAAACAAAAAAAAGCGGTAGCATTGCGTCACCTAGCAGTAGGACTTGGTACTCAAATAGCGCTGCCAAACCAAGCCAACCCGCCGATCCATGTGCAGACTAGCACAGACTAGAGTCGCTGAATGTTCCCACAGTACCGAAACTCCCAAGCTTAATTGCGGAACCGAGTCGCAGTGTAGCAGTCGCGATCCCCAAGATGGCGCTGCTCTGTGCAGCCAAAGTGAAGTGCGTACAGTGTAGCATTCATTCTCATACGAGCTCTTCAATCCACGTTCCTGGCCCGTGGCGACACTGGTTTGTCTTTATTAAACTTCGTTCCGAGCAGTGCGTGACCTGCTTCTCGCTGTCTTGTCTCGCTCTCGCTTTGAGACACATCGAAGTTGAGCATTAGGCCTAGCGCCTGAGGCGTAGAGTTTGAAACGCAGCGCCAGCACAACCAGAGCGAGCAAACTAGCCGGCAATCTTCTTTTGCAAACCAGATTAGCGGCTACTTGATAAAAAGAACTTTCAGCCTTTCCACTCCGGTGAAGAAGGTAGAACAGCGGAGCTGCACTATGTGCAAGCCGGTTGTCTGGTAGCCGCCGTCGCTCATAGATGGCGGTAGCTGTCTGGAGGGTTGTGTCGAGATTTATTTGTCCACGGACACGAAGCTGGGGAAACTAGCCTCTTAACAGCTTCGCTGTAAAAAGAACTAGGTAGGAAAAAACGACATGTCTTCCATTCGGTCCTAACTTGTCGATGCACAGAGCCCCCACCCGTGCGTACCCGCTGTAGCCGTGGTACCGCAGAAACGTTTTCTGTATGTTTTCTTTTTTTATTGTTTCGGGCCGATCCACCAAATGGCCAACTGGTGACTTCCGCCACGGGCTAAACCAGCCAATCAGAATTCGATTCTACGGGATCGACTTCCGCCAAGCGTACTGAATGGAATTTGGTACTCTGAGAACATTCAGTGACTCCAGTGTGAACAACATAGAATCTAAAATGGCGGCTTCTCGGTGGTGCTTCCCGCTGATCGCTCGCAACGGTTTTGTCTGGAAAATATAACATTCAGACTTAAAGCTGTTTGAGACATCGATTGTGAATATGCACTATTTCTATCAAGTAGCTCACGGTTCCTCTTTTAGGTTGAAATATCAAACCAGTCCAATTACCTGTGTCCAAAAAATCTGTCCGCGACCGTAAACCCAAATACTATAGGGCCATCTATAGACTTGCATCAAGCTCTGAGTAATAGTTATACATAGTAGTAATATTTATTTTAGATGTAAAGCCACGATGCCACAGAAAGGCAGGTGGCCCGTACCATTGTCGGAAAATGTGAAACGTGTCAGTTTGTTTTATTTTTAATTTATTCCAAACATTTTTAATGAATTGAGGCCTTTCTCTTGTTTTTAGGTAGTGGAAAAAACGGCAGAGGAGTTTCTCGACAATATGGCCGACGAGGATGACGGCGACTTTCCGGAGGACGTGGGGGACATCGACGACGAATTAGTCTCGAGGCCAGAAGCACTGCGTCGAAAGACGAACGTCCTTGACAGCGACGACGAAGACGCCATAGGTATTGTGCCTTGACGTTGTTTTGCTAGGGCACCTACTATGTCGCACTGCAACACAATCCTGGAACAAGCCCTAAGAGCATGTGTGATCCCATGGGCATTCGAAGGACTTTATAATGTCTCATACATGCCCTAGGGCAACCGTTGGACCATCTGTCTCCTGTAAGGAGCCGGCTCAATGGGTTTTCGGTGTAACATATTTTTTTTTAAATTTCCCTCAGTACGCTTTATGACTTGCGTGTGTTTTTCTTTGTAAGTATGAACCTTAACTGTGCGTGACATGGGCCATATCGACATTTACTACTAATTAAGAAACAGAGGATGTCGATGGCCTGCCGTTCTGGCGGTCTGAAGATGGCTTGAAGAGTGGCTGCATAGGTCCGTGGCCGTAGCGACTTCATGCACCATCCTCCGCGGCGCTCCGTAACTGTGTCCGCCTCATAAAACGGAAAATATGCCACACTGTTGCGGTGAAGCCTGAGGCAGCACATAAGGGCATGTAGTAATCGAGCCTTCCGAATTTAATTTATCTCTTTAAAATTATTGTGCACGTGCACTGCTGGTGGAGCAAAATGTTTGCATAAACGTGCAGCCTGGATGAATTAAATGTGTATCGTGTTTACTCAAATATAAGTCGACCACAACTATAGGTTGATGCCTCTATATTAAACTCGCTGAGAATAAAAAAAAAATAGCTTAAAAAAACTTTTTTTTTTTTTTAAAGAACGGAGGAAAGTTTGGGCAAAAGAATGAAACAAACCTTTATTTACAGCACTCTCGGCTAAATCACAGCGTGATGCCAAAGACTTAATCATCATCAGAACGTACGGACACGTCATCGTCGTTATAAGCTTTGTCTGCTTCGATCGACATAGAAGGGTACGCACTTGGGCTAGTTGGTGATGTTCGCAACAATACCTCACTGACACCATTTCAAAATGGCGACAACAAGAAACGAAAGAAGGTGGGGATGGGCGAAGCGACGAAAGGCCAAATATAATAAAGCGAGCACTGCTGCGAGCCGCTACTAGCTACCGCGAGCAACGGCAATGCTGCGAGCCGCGGAAAGCAACAAGAAGCAAAACCTCCGATTTGCGTGTCCGCGAGGGGGAGAGGAATAAAGGGGAGGGGGCAAGGTTCGGAGCACGTCATATAGTCTAAGCTCGTTATAACGGACCCTGATTTTCACCAAGATTTCAGTCTGTCATAAAAGGAGGAGTATGTTGTATGCAGATGTGAAGTTCAGCCAGTGGTATGTAGGAGGAAAACCAACCGAACTTTGCAAATCGGTATGTTATATCCAAGTGTCAGTTGTAGCCAGGTCTGTTGTAATGAGCTCAGACTGGATCCCCCTTGCAACTTTGGTCGTGGCTGCCGGGGACCGGTGCGAAACCCAACACTTTAGGGATGCGCGTAAAAGGCGGCTTGCTGGCTGCTGATGTTTCGGTCACCAAAAGCTTTCCAAAACAAAAAGTGGCGCAGCGCTACGGCTATGCCAGGTCGGTAACTCGTTAGCTCCATGCGCTTGGTAGGGTCGGGAAATTTGGTCACCAATGAAGGTCGAAATTCTCTAATCACGATTGTAGGTCGACCCTTAATTTTCACGACATTTACTAAAAAAAAGGTTGACTTATATTCGAATAAATACAGTACTCCATATCAGGAGTTGGTGCACACTCTACTAGGATGGAAACTTGACATGTCAAAATTGTTTGTTCCGTCATTGCTGGGAATCCTGTTTCTTTGTATTTTGTCTTGCTAGGTTTAGCATCTGCACTTGCTAAGCCTTCTTTGAAGTGCAGTGACTTCTCTCCCCCTGCCTGTTTCTAACTCGGCTATTTTTATATGTATGGTCATTTTAAGCGCAGTGTCTGGAACGCGTCTCCGACTAGCGTGAGTAGCATTTGTATTCTGCCCATGCATCGAAAGTGGTCCCAAGGTGGCGACAAATGATGTCGCATTAGCCGGTGTGTCATGCTCTTGGACGACGCGATCCTTGCAGTTGGGCGTAGAAGTTCTAGAGAAAAAGCTAGAGGGATTGCGAGCGTCGCCCTTGTCGCGGCGTCCCGACTCCTGGTTGCCGAGCTTCCGTAAAGGCTTTTTTCCCCACTTTGCCGGAATCGCTCAGATCTGGGAGCCATCAAGGCGACGTACGAACCACGCATCTTTGGCGAAAATTCCAACGAGAGCGGTTCTCGGCGGGCGGACGTCGCTTCCACGCCCGCTACCACCATTGTCCGGGAGGTGTACAAGGGCCCGGAGCCACCGCTGGTGCAGGCACCATTCCAACCGGGCTCCACACCGACTCACCTTCAGCATCGTTTCATGGTGAGTGCTTTAAACTAGCTATTCGGCTCAAAGGAACGGCGGAAATTTTTTGTTTCGTCTAAATGCTCAGTGTTCCTAGAGTATGGAAGAAATCAGTTTTTGTTCACACTTCCATTTATAAAACTCAGATTTCCATCGTAACGAAATGATCACGTGCTGGAGTCAGAGTCCTCCGGTTTTTTCTCTGCACGCTCTTGTTTCACAATCCAGTTTAGCAATAGTCGGTGTCCTCTTAACTTAGACACCTTGCTTTTGAGAAAGCATTCGAAATACTGAAGATCAGATGACGACCCTTTCAACGTAGTTTTACAAACGCCCCTACCGAAATCGCGATCATTGTCAAGCAGCTGCGGTTGGGGTATGGTGGCTAATATACTTCCCTTGTTCAGCATCCTATCCTGCCCATACATTGACAGCAGTCCCGAGTGGCACCAAATGGTGGAGCGCTAGCCAGGGTGTCGTGCTATCGGGTGTCGTGATCCTAGCGGCTGGTCGTGGAAGTCCCGGCAAAAAGCACGAGTGAATGGGAGTGTCGCTGTCGTCATGGTTTAGAAAATGATAAAAGCTGTCCGTTTTACCTGCCTTCGATTTAGGGCCACTTTTCCCACGAACAAATGGGTTCCGACTTCGAAAGTCTTGCCGCATTTTCGAAAAACAAATGCCAGTCGACGCGAGTGATGTGCCGACCGCACCGCAAGCTAGGCTCGCTTCTCCTCAAACGTCGTCGGAAATTTTGTCGTCTGCTGTGTCCAAAACGGTTGGGTAAAGGTGGGAGCAGAACGCTGCGAATCCTGAGCACTGACATCGGCGTTCCCAAGAAAAGGTACTTGAAAAAGAGCAACAAAAGAGCAGAGAAAGAAAGCAGACGAAAGATTAGGCATGTTCGTTTTGCCGTGATGAGTTGAAGCTGCTCAAGCGCGTGACAACTTTACTTATTTTTATACAGTGCACTATTCTGGTATTTTCCTGCAAAGTAAGCTAGAAAAGAACAAAGTACAGGCCTTACAGGTGATGTTTTGCTGCCGCTTTGTGCATATTAAGCGTCGCCAGCGATATGGGCCTGTCAGGACCACCGAGTGGGCCCGCCGATGTCTGCGTCTATACCCCGCCGTTCTGAAGCAGCCCGAACGCACGGGACCTTTCCCTCTAGATTACTACAACTGACCAGCGATCATTGTCGTGCTTTTTTTTCGCGGGTTCTCCGAGCAACCATGCTGCTACATTCGCTACGTGGGCCCTTACAGAATCTTCTCCGATTCTCCCGGCGTCGCGTACAAAATCGAACTCCTGCAGCCCGTGTTTGACCACCGTCAAACGTCAACAGACATCGTTCTCGTTGCTCGCACAAAGTCATACCACCCGCCCGTTGCACCGTAGCACTTTCGTTCACTCTTCTCCAGCAGCCAAAGTCTTCGGTCGAGACGACCTTACACTTTTCGCCGGGCTAATGCCGCGAGGGAGAGGAAGACAGGCTGTCACAGGCGCCGTGGCAGCGTTGGCGGTCGTGAGCCTGTGGTGTCCAGTTCATATGAAACCTACCGTTGAGCGGACGTCTCGTCTGTTCAATGGCGGGACGTTGAGCAGACATCCCGCTTAACAACATTAACTCTATGGTCCCAGGTGTGGAACTCTGTGGGTGTGGTGCGTGCCCACAACACGGAAGAGGAGAGCAGCATCGAGGTGGAGTTCCACGACAGCGCGGTGCACCACCCGATGCACCAAGGCAACTCGCTTCGGTCACACGATGGCCGCCCTCTCGGACGAGGCGCTCCTGCTCGCCTGTCCCCGGGACGTCGACGGAAGCTCTTCCAGGTGCGATCTCCACTCCTCTCCCTCCCTTTCAACGAGCAGAAAAAACGCACGCTGCATTTCGTCACTTCTACAAGGTTTCTTTTCTTTTTACAGCGGAGCTGTTAAGTTGCTAGGTTCCCCAGGATCGTGTCCATGTATGTTGACACTAACCTACCTGGACAGCTACCGCCATCTATAAGCGACGGCGGCAAGCACACAACCAGTATGGTTTCCGCCGTCGCTGCGTAGATGGTGGCAACCTTTCCAGCTATAATAGAAGAATGGATAGTTGAGCGCGTTGGTGGGAATTCATCGTAGGAAACGGCGCGAAAAACAGACGACGACGAAGAAGAAGTACACAGTGTATCGAGTACAGCTCCGCTGGTTTTCCTTTTTCACAAAATGGAAAGGCTGAACGTTTCTTTTTTTTAAATTTTACTCCTTGCATGAAAGCTGTGAAAGCTATGCAAGTAATGTGATGTGAGCAAACGAGTTATACGGCCAGGGAGTATAGTGTAGGGCAAACCGTCACGATAAGTCGGATAATTAACTAAAGTATGTTAATTAACTTTGAGTTGTACATCAACATATTGTTTCTGTGTAAGGGCGCTGACAGGGTATTTGTGCTCAGCCAAGGTTTTTACTTGTATGTGGCATATGAGAGTGACTATCCAGAAAACACTTTGCGGCTTGAAATTCATTTTCTCTCTGCACGAAAACCACTGATCGAGAACTGGCCGATTTGTGTCGCTCTCACTTTCTTCTCCGTGGTCACGTGCGTTTTCTATGGTTTACGCACAACCACCAAATATAATCAAAGTCGTGGGTCATCAAAGAAACACACTCATTGAAAATATTAAAAAAAAAATACCACATTTTTTGTAGCTTTTAAAAAGCTAAAAATATGTGGATTGAAAAAAAAAAAAATTGCACAGCCATGTGATTTTTGGTAACACTCTCCTCTTTTATATTTCTTGTTCCTCCCCAGTCCAGTCTTGAT